>JAXIVD010007137.1:0-5000 GCA_036785275.1 Cancer borealis
CCTGAGAGAAAGAAGAGAGAGAGAGAGTGAGAGAGAGAGAGAAGAGAAGAGAGAGAGAAGAGAAGGAGAGAGAGAGAGAGAGAGAGAGAGAGAGAGAGAGAGAGAGAGAGAGAGAGGAGAGAGAGAGAGAGAGAGAGAGAATGAATACAAGAATACAAGAAAAAAAAATCCTTCACACACACACACACACACATGCAAAATCATTACAAAATACACACCTTCCCTCCTCCTCCTCCTCCTCCTCCTCCTCCTCCTCCTCCTCCTCCTCCTCCTCCTCCTCCTCCACGTACTCACACACACATCTCTCCCCTCTCGTCCGCAGCATCGACCTACGGGAGCGTGCGGACAAGGAGTACGTCGACCAGGATGTGAAGGGGCGGGTGAGGCGGAGGTGTCTGAGGGCGGCCACCTCACCCCTCGATCCCCTCCAAGGCTCAGACCCGGCAGGTACAAGTGTCGAGTAGACTTCAGAGAGGTCCAACTCTCTCTGCCTTCGTCAACCTCACAGTTTACGGTAAGAAGGGAAGAGAGAGAGAGAGAGAGAGAGAGAGAGAGAGAGAGAGAGAGAGAGAGAGAGAGAGAGAGAGAGAGAGAGAGAGAGAGAGAGAGAGTGAGAGAGAGAGAGAGAGAGAGAAGAAAAGGATGTGGTATAGGAAGGGAAAAGAGAGGGAGAGGAGAGTAAGGAGAGAATAGAAGAGGAGGAGGAGGGAAGGGAAGGGTGAGGGAAAGGAGAGATTGTGTGTGGTATGAGAAGGGAAGGATAGAAGGGAGGTAAAGGGAGAGGTTTGTATAGGGTGGAATTTTTCAAGGTCGCGTTCTGTATGGGAAGGGAAGGGGAGGGAAGGTAAGGTAGGAAGAAGGTAGGGGAAGGGAAGGGTAGGGGAGGAAGGGTAGGGAGAGGATAGGAGGGGAGAGGCATTAGGAAAGGAAAGGAAGAGGGGAAGGAGAGGTAGTAGAGGGGAATTTCAAGGTCAGTCCCACGCCTTCCTTCACCTTCGTCAGCTTTATAGTGCTCAGTGTGAACAAGGGAAGGAGAGGTAGGAGGAAGGAGGGAAGGAAGAAAGGAAGGAGGAAGGAGGAAAGGAGGGTAAGGCTTATGTGATGTAATTTGTTGTGTCTTATTAAGTGATGGAAGTTTGGCCTTGAATTGGGTCTGTGTGTTTGTTTCTTTGTGTATGTGTGTGTCAGTGTGTGTGTGTGTGTGTGTGTGTGTGTGTGTGTGTGTGTGTGTGTGTGTGTGTGTGTGTGTGTGTGTGTGTGTGTGTGTGTGTGTGTGTGTGTGTGTGTGTGTGTGTGTGTGTGTGTGTGTGTGTGTGTGTGTGTGTGTGTGTGTGTGTGTGTGTGTGTGTGTGTTATATATATGTGTTTGGTATTCCCCGTCACATTCAACAGCATGATGGTCTGCGAGGCGTCCCTTCCTACCCCTTTCCAATCCTCAGCCACAAGCAGTACTAGTTCCCCTTAAGCTGTCCGGGCCCCGAGAGGCAATCAGAGACCCAAGTGGTATCAGCCTTAGCTTGCTCCATCCCTTACCGCCCCTCCTCGCCCACCACCCACCGCCCTCCCCGCTAAGTCGCAGGGGAGGTGTTCTTTGGGGCATGGTACAGGCTGTAACACCGTAGGGCTCAGCATGGTGCTCGGACGCCCTGCTGAGGGGAAGAAAGGGAGTGTGTGTGTGTGTGTGTGTGTGTGTGTGTGTGTGTGTGTGTGTGTGTGTGTGTGTGTGTGTGTTAGTTGTGTTGCAGTCACGTGTTCGGCGCCTCCGTGAGTGTGTTTGGGTCCAGAGTGAAGCATTTAGGCATTTCTGAGTTAATGAAGTTTGGAGAATCTACGCTCTGAGCTGGTGTTAATGTTTTAGGGTGAGTAGAGACTGGTGGTGGTGGTGTGTGTGGTGCCCCTGGTGTGGTGTGGTGTGGTGTGTGGTAGGGTGTGTGTTGGTTCCTGTTGGGGGTTGCAGTGGTTCTGTTCAGCGACGTGGTTTTAATTAATAATTGTTTGTGATGACACCTTCATTGTAAAGTTGATAAAATAGCCAAGGTTGAAACGTTGATTTCAGACAACTGTTTCAATATTCCTCTTTGATTGCCGGTTTTGTAAGTATGAATGTATATGTATGTGTCTACGTACAGCTACACTTGTATTAGTATGAAGTGGTCTGAGGGTGGAGGTTGTGCGTCAATTATGCCTCCCGGGTCACATTGCTCTGAGGTCTAATGTTTTATCTTTTTTCCACTGACTCATTTTTAGAATTATGTAATGTGGTGTTGTATTTCTTTTGTCATGAAATTTTATATAGAGACATGATGCTATTATGGAACTATTTTGTATTCGTTTTGTTTGTTGTATTTGTTGGGTGAGGAATGCATGTTTAGTGTGTTAGAAGGGAAGGAAGGAAGGGGAAGGGCATGAGGGGACTGTGTTTGGGTGACTTGACTTCATTACTAAGCTGTGGTGACTGTGTGTGACTGTGTGTGACTGTGTGTGACTGTGTGGTGATTGTGTGTGACTGTGTGTAACTGTGTGTGACTGTGTGGTGACTGGGTGTGATTGTGTGTGACTGTGTGATGACTGTGTGATGACTGTGTGTGACCGGGTATGACTGTGTGACTGGCAGTATGGTGCGTGGTAATTTTGACATAACATTTTAATTTTGCATTGAAATTATATAAAGTAAAAGAGAGATAATACATTTATTATCGTCAAAATAGTTTAAATTAATATAAAAAAAAACATATTGGTACCAATAGACAAAGAAAAAATCAGAAACTGAAAAAATAACCGAAAATACGAGTACAATATTAATTGCTTATTTAATATCTTTTCTTGATTTCTGTTTTTATTAATGTTTTCTTTGGTTTATAAAATTATTATAATACTTTAATGATTTTTCCAAAGTGTTTTTATAATGTTTGTTATTGAGTGAAATCAAAGTCTGTATTCCTGCATCTCTCTCTCTCCCCAAGTGGTTGTTGTATATTAAAACTTCCATAACAAGTGTTATTGTGCATTAGAACACCAACCACTTTTATTAACGTAATGTTTCTCGCATCTTTCACGGAGAAAATTTTTTTGTTCTGGGAGCCTAAAAATGGATCAGGATTTGGGTGGAAGTGAGTTCTTGTCATTTTACTGCTTAACTATCAGTCCTGCGGGAAAGGTTTATAGAAGCAAAATTGTTAAGCTTAAAAAACTCTATCGATAGCATTGACAATCATCTTAATTACTCTCACAGTTTTGAAAAAATAAAGTGTGATAAAAAGTATTTTTGATAAACACAAATGCATACTTTTTTCAGTTACTCAGAGTCCAAATACAGTGTGTAATAACTCAAAAGAAAGGAAATTGTATGCTCTATCTTTTCCTTTTTATACATTGTTTACGTAAACCTCATAGTTTTTGAGTAATTTAAAAAAACAATATTTGTCGTCAAAATCCAAAGGGTGTACCCAGGCAATTTTGGTGAAAAATATTGATATTTTTTAATGTGATGAAAATTGTTACATAAAGGTTCGTGGGCACCAAGAACACGATGGTGGACTCAGTTTTGTGATTACTCATATATTAAACACTATTTCACCCTAAAATAAAGAATACTAAGTCAGTTGTACTCGGCAAGCCAGGGTGAAACAGTGTTAAATATATACGTAATCACAAAACTGAGTCCACCATCGTGTTCTTGGTGCCTACGAACCTTTATGTAACAATTTTCATCACATTAGAAAATATCAATATTTTTCACCAAAATTGCCAGGGTACACCCTTAGGATTTTGACGAAAAATATTGCTTTTTTAAAATTACTCAAAAACTATGAGGTTTACGTAAATAAACTACTAGCAGAGACAACACAAATGGGGTTAGGTTAGGTTAGACTAGATTTGGTAAGTGAAATAAGTGAATTATGTGATGATGAGCACGTGTATTGACTATGATGGTGGTGATGGTGGTGGTGATGATGTGATGATAACCACGTGTACTAGCAATAATGATGGTGGTGGTGGTGGTGGTGTTGACAGTGATGCCGTCCCGCCTGGTGGTGCTGGACGAGGAGAGTCGCAAGGTGCCCGCCGGTCTGCTGGGTCCCCTTACAGAAGGCTCAAGACTCACACTCTACTGCGTCGCCACGGGAGGTGAGTCCTGTCTCCTATACTCTACTTACCTTGTCTTTATCATCCTTCTTATTACTCCCTGTCTTCCCTTGCTTTTATTCTCCTCCCTATTACTCCCTGTCTTCCCTAACCTGTTTTGTTTCACCCTTCTTTGCCCCTATCCTTTGTTTTATCCCTGTATCATATCCTGTTTCTTTATCCTTTTTCCCCTCGCCCCCTTCCCTCTATTCCTCCATTTACGGTCCCTTCATGAGCTTCTCCCTTGATTACCTTTCCCCTCACTTCCCCTCCTCTCTCCCCTTCCCCCCTGCCTCAACTTCCCCTCCCTCCCCTCATGCCTCCCCTCATAAATTTCTAGCTCGAGTAACTATTGACACTCTATATTCAAGGTCTTGTTTCATTATGTATTGATGAAGAATTTTTTATTTGACTTTGTAGGAGAGAAAATAATTGTTATGATGTGTTTTAATTTGTTTGTGTATATTTTTTTTTTTTTGTGTGCATGTGTTTTTTTTTCTATTGTTTTTTTTTATAGAAGTATTGCTGCAGTGTGTTGAGTGTATTATTATTTTTTTTCTTTTTGTTGTGTTTGGATGCGTTTTATTACCACACGCTTATGGTTTCCCTGCAATAAACACCAACAACCTTCATTAACTTTTCTGCAAACACACTTTTTTCCCTCCTGTTTTCCTTTTTTTTCCTCTCCCACCTCCCTCTTCCTTCCCTCCATCCTCTATTTTTTTTTCTCCTATTTTTTTTCCTTTCGCGTGCAACACTTTTATTATTATCATCATTCTAATTCCTGTTATACCTTAAATTGCCTTGTGTCCTTTTAATCTTAACTGTATTTACGTTCTTACAACAATCACGTATCAGATTTTCTTTGCTATTCC
>JAXIVD010007137.1:10000-12500 GCA_036785275.1 Cancer borealis
TAGTAAGGTTGAGAGAGTAAGTATATTGCAGGGAAAAGGGTTAATACGCTTGGAAAGATTAGAGAGAGAGAGAGAGAGAGAGAGAGAGAGAGAGAGAGAGAGAGAGAGAGAGAGAGAGAGAGATAGTGTGTTAGTTAGTTTGTTTGTTTGTTTGTTTGTTTGTGAGAGTAGGAGGTGTTGCGTCAGCGAGGCGCAACACAAATCAATAGTGGAGTGGCGGCTAGCTAGACACACACACACACACACACACACACACACACACACACACACACACACACACACACACACACACACACGCACACACACGCACACACACACACACACACACACATACACATACAGGTGAGTCAGGTGTCCTAGCCGCCCACACATCTCTAATTAGCAGGTACTTATCCCGCCCGTAAGATGGATGTGCTTGAGATGAGATGTCCTTAAAATTATTGTTATTTTTTGTGTTTTAACCTTGTATGCAGCTTTGTTTTCTTTGTGTATAAATCCCTCTTGTGTTATTACGTCTCATTATATCGTTAATCCTTTTTATCATTAGTGTGTTTTTATCATCAACTTTTTCAGTGTATCTGTATTTATTCTTTTATCTTTCCTTTCCGTCCGTTCATCCGTCCGTTTATCCGTTTATCCGTCCGTCCGTTCCTCTCCCTTCCTCCTAACACCGTCTGAGCCTGGCCTGGGATGCTGCTAGGCGCCTCGCATGCAAGAGTCAGGTCACGCAGCTTTAGACGAGGCCAGAGTCACTTTATTTTCCGGCTTTTGGAGAGTGAGAGCCCTTGACCTACCCCCTCTTAACCCCCCACAAGCCCCCCTCCACCAACACCCTCTCCTCCACCCCCCTCCGCCACCACCACCCGCGCCACCTTCCGGAGAATTATTACTCTTCCGCGTGAAGGCGTTGCTATCGTCGTCAGTCTGTCTGTCTTTTCACCAGTTCGTCATCTTTTTTTTTTTTCTCTCTCTTTTCCTTTCCTTTTCTTTTCTAATTCAGGAGGAAATTTTTTTTAGGATTTATTTTTATTTATTTTTTTTATTTTTTATTTTTTGGTTACCTGACTGGCTGGTTTATGTGAGAATTATTATTCCAGTGGGTGTGTTTTTTTTTTTTAATTTACATTATTCATTTTCTTTATTTTTTTTTAGTTTATTTTGGTATGAGATAAAACAGACAGACAGACAGAGAAACAGAAAACAAAAACAAACAGACAGACGAGTCACACAAAAAAAATATATATATATCCCCGAACATAACCTAAGAATCGCATCATTTCAAGGTCACAGCGGGAGTCTCAAAGTGGTCTTGTGAGCCAGTCTCCAGAACACATCAAGAGCCTCATGGTCGTCAGGGGGGCTGGAGGGGCGGAGAGGAGGCATCAAGGTCGTCCCAAGAGCCTTACTAACTCCCTTCATGACTCTACCAAAGTTTCCTCCCAAAGGGGACTCATGGCAACTCAAATACAACCTCACATCAACTTTTCCTTCTGCATATTCTCCTTCGCTAAATTTTAGGTCATTTTCGTGAACCCAAAGGAGCGAGTGAACTGTATTTGGATTGTGCAGTGATGTGTTCTCTAAGGGTTTGAGGTGATGTTTGCCCCTGTGTGTGTGTGGGAGGGGGCGTGTGTGTGTGTGTGTGTGTGTCGGGCTATCCTCAAGGGGCCTCGAGGTGAATTGTCCTCCTTGTATTCTCATGAGACTCAAAACTTAGTCGTCACCTCCGAGACACGTGACACTTGAGCCGTGAACACACCAACACACGAACATTGGCTCGCGAGAATCGGTGAGACGCGCGCACTCCGGCATCACCTTCGTCAGTAGATAAATACTAAGATAGATACAGAGATAATTTTTTCTTCGGAATTCCTCAAAAAATGAAAAGATTGGCTTAATATTAACTTGATGGATTCTTATTCGTATCAAATATTTCGAATCGGAAAAAAAAAAAAAAAAAAAAAAATCAAGTATATGAATTTCATCAAAATGTACTCAAATAAATAATATAAAAAAAAACTCAAAAAAGGGTATACTGTATTAATAACCAACCTTCAAGAAACAGTAATAATGATAATAATAATAATAATGAGAATAATAATAATAATAGCAGTAATAACAATAAGTAGAAAGGCTAATATCGAGAGGAGGCTTGTGTCCCAACCCACACACTTCAATGGGTCGGTCGTGGAAGGCAAACTGAGATTAAATTGTAAAGCCAATATTAAAGCAATGAATTGGGAAGCGCTGTGGCCTTTACATCTCATCAATCCAAGTCTCTCTCTTTAAATAGAATGACGAGAGAGAGAGAGAGAGAGAGAGAGAGAGAGAGAGAGAGAGAGAGAGAGAGAGAGAGAGAGAGAGAGAGAGAGAGAGAAGGAGGAGGGGTATACAAGGTCTTTCCTCCTCCCAACCCCCAATGCAGTCACTTCACGCACATGGTAAGCTTAAAAAGGAAGAAGAATGTTGGCGATTTACCTTACCTTCAGGATAGCACGAA
>JAXIVD010007137.1:15000-20000 GCA_036785275.1 Cancer borealis
AACGCAGTTAATTAATGCTTCTTGCTGACGGGTATCGGCTCTGCTTGGCACATAATGGGTGGTAAATAATGCTGTTTAGACTCATGAGGTGAAGGGGTAATTAGCCTAAAACTACCCCATACCCTCCCTCTCTCCTCCTCTTTCCCCTCCTCTCTCCTTCTCCTTCTTCCCTTAATTGAATATTGCGTACAGTTCTGGTCCCCATATTACAGAAAGGACATTGACAAACTGGAAAGAGTCCAGCGTAGAATAACGAAAATGATTCCAAGGCTGAAAAATAAACCTTATGAAGAAAGACTTAAAGAATTAAACTTATTCAGCCTCGAAAAACGAAGGATGAGAGGAGATTTAATTGAAATGTTCAAGATAATTAAAGGATTTGATAATATCAATGCAGAAGATTACATTACTTTTGATCGATCAAATATAACAAGAAGACGTCATACTTTTAAGATTACTGGTAAAAGATTCACATCAAACGAAGCCAAACATTTCTTTTTCAATCGGATCGTTAACGTTTGGAACTCCCTGCCCGCCAATGTCGTCGACAGTAAAACAATTAATACATTCAAAAATAGACTGGACAAATACTTAGAAGCCAATCCGCAACTAAAACATTATTCGTCAACATAGTAAACTTTGAGCAAGTTCCTTCTAATGTACAGTAATTACAAAATCTCGATTCGGAAGGACGTCGCTAGGGGCCTGACATCGCTTGCCAGGTAGTAGTGTTAGTGACAGTAGTAATAGGCTAGACTAATCTAATTCCACGCATTTATTTATTTATTTTTACTTATATTGCATGGTTGGCCTTCCTCTCCTGCCAGTCGTGGCTGGTGGGAGAATCCCTCACCCTTACTATCCTGTATCCTTCATCCCAGATTAGATAGTGTAGTCTAGTTTATCACAAACAGCCTCGTAAGGGCCAGTAGGCCTGTTGCTGTTTGTTCTTCCTATGTGTTCCTATGTGTTCCTATGGTCTGTACTCTAATCTTTTCCTACATTCTTTCTCTTAATCTCATATCTCTCTTACTTTCTCTCTTTCTATTTTTATCTGTTTTTTATTTCATTTTTATTTCCTTCTTAATAATTTCCAGTGTTTTTTCTTCTTATTTTTGAGTGTGTTACTGAGTGTTGCCAGAAGTGATTAAGATTATTGAGAGTTATGTGTTCTATATATGTGTTGCGGGGTGTTTTATTATGTTACTGAGTGTGTGTGTGTGTGTGTTAGTTAGTGTGTCGTGTGTTGATAAGTGTGTGTTGGTCTTCCCTCCAGCAGTCGCGGATGATGGGAAACAAGACGGTATCGCTGCTCACCTTCGTCCCTGAGGCAGAGGATAACGGTGCTGCCCTTACCTGCCGGGCCCACAACCCCAGCATCTCCGGCAAGGGCATGCACACCACCACCGTCCTCCAAGTTACCTGTAAGTGTACCTGTAGCTTGTAGTTTCACCTGTAATGATCTGTATTTTCACCCATATTTACTTGTAGTTGTAATGTCATCTATATGTACTTGTAATTTGTATTGTCATCTGTTATTATATGTATTTTTATCTGTCTCTGTTTCGCTTGTGTTTATTAACTTCGTTGTTACACTTGCTTCTTTTTTTTTTTTGTGTGTGTGTGTCTATGTGTGTGTACTTAAATCCAGGTGTGCAGTAATTACATACACTAGGTACTTATTACACATGTCAGACTGTTGCTCCCTCTGGTCTCTAGTCTACTTTACTTATTCATCACACATACATCATTCATCACCCTCGTTTGAATGTACTTATCACGACCTAACACTACTACTACTACTACTACTACTACTACTACTACTACTACTACTACTACTACTCGTTTCTTCCCTCGCACTCAATCTTTTTATTTATTTTTTGGTAGTTTGGATAAGCTGTTTATTTGTATCTATTATCTATTTTATGATGATGTATTTTGAGAGCATGTTGTATTAGAATGACGTTGTTTTGCGCTTTGTGTTGTATTTAGTTACTTACTTTTTTTTATGGACCAAATTATGACCAAATGTTCGTGTTGGGTGGAAGAGTTGAAGAGTATAATGCAGATGAGGATGTAATGGCAGTGGTGTTTGTTACTAGTTTGTTTGAGTCTCCCCTCCCTGCCCCTGCCCCTACCCCGCCCTGCCTAACCCCTGTCCAACCCCTGCCACGCCCCCGCCCACCCATCCCCTCCCCTGCATTATGGTTACGTGATAGCCACCTAACGCTCGCTCTAAATAAATCTGCAATCATTTCCTTCCTGTCCATCCATCCCCTCCCTTGTATCTCCTGTGTCTCTCTTTTTCTCTCTCGTCTCTATCTATACTACAATTAACTTAAAAGAGGTGTAATGATGCCCAGATGTGAGAGATTACAGTCATTATCTCACCTAACCTCACCTCATCTAACCTCACAGTCTCGTCTCACAGTCTCATCACACAACCTCACCTCACACATACATACAAGCATCAACTCCCTCCTCCTCCTCCCAGACACCCACCACCGCCGTCCCACATTCCCCACACCGCGTATAGTATTTTGGCGGCAATGGCTACGATAACAAGGTAGTAATACATGCAAATTTCCATGGGAGTGAATTTACATATATTGGAATTAATTTACTTAGCGATGCAATTCCGTCACACTTTTTTTTTTCTCTCTTCCTCTATTTTTTTATTATTATTATTAGTGGAATTCCGTGGTTCTGTTCCTATTTTGATGTCCTGTATGTCCTTGACGCATGTTTGCTTCTATCATCCTTTGGTCATGTGGAGGAGGAGGATGTGAGGGAGGCTAGGGAAGGGAAGGGGAGGAGTAGAGGGGAGTGTAGGAGGGAGGGATTAAGTGAGGGAAGGGTAGAAAAGGGAAAAGTAGGTGAGGAAAGGATTAAGTGAGAAATACATGAAGGGTGGGTGAAAGATGGTACCGTAGAGGGAAAAATAAGAAGTGAAGGATGAATATAGAGAAGAAAAAGGAGGGATAGATAGCCAGAGGGAGAAGGAAGGAGGGAAGAGAGAGAAAAAATAACATATATAAGGGTACAACACTTTAGATTTTACCCTCAATCATATTTTTTTTTGTTTTTTAGAATTTTATTAGAAAAATGAATATACAAAGAGAGAGGTTTGTGATATAAGCTTTTTTCATTACACTGCAGCACTGACTGACACAGATTTATAGCAGTGACATAAAGACAAGATGGAGTGTTTGATGTTTGCATTGAATGTGTTTGTTAAAAAATATATATATATGTTCGGTGTGCACTGCTAACTGGGTCAACATTTATTTCTCTTGTTTAGAAAAAATAGACACGAACAAACATACACATAAACACACAAACAAACACACACATCCAAACACACACACACACAAATATACACATAAATATATACATGATAGATTAAAAAAACAGACAAACAGACACATAGAAAAATCAACAAATATAAATAACAACATCAAACCAATACATTTATCCTATACACTTCCCTTCATCACAAACTACATCTACCTCACAAACTACATCTACCATTCCCTCATCACTCATCTACCTTAGCAATCTACCCTAACCATATCCTTCCCCTTTATTCATAACATCTACATCATCTCCATCTCATCTCCACCTTTCATCTCCCTCATTTTGCAGCATCCCTCTCACTGCACACCTCTCTCTCTCCCTCCAGTTGCTCCTCGGGTGAAGCTTCGACTCGGTGTCAACCTTGGAGGACGACCTATCACCGAGGCGGAGGATGTGTACTTCGAGTGTGAGATCGCCTGCAATCCTCAAGCCCGGGAAGTCCTATGGCACAAAGACGTAAGTGTTTGGGGATCCTATGAACGGGAAAGGATATTTTTTGGGGAGAAGGAAGGAAGGATGTTTGAGTGGAAAGTAAGGAGGATGGGGAGGTTGGGGAAGGTTGGGGAAGGTTGGGGAAGGTTGGGGAAGGTGGGGAAAAGGGGAGGATAGTGAAGGAAAAAAGGAATGGAAGGATTGAATGGGGAGGAAACAGAAATTTTGTGTGTGTGTGTATTGACCAATTTTTACACACACACACACACACACACACACACACACACACACACACACACACACACACACAACACACACACACACACGCACACGCACACACGCACACAGGCCATGAAATACGCACACTTTAACACCCACTGACATGTACAAACCAAGTGGGGAAAATAGCGACACTTTTTTTTTTTTTTATGTATTTCAATTATTTTTTTTATTTCGTTTTACTTTATATATTTTATTTGTAGTTCATGAAAGTTGTGAACGAAAATATGACAAAAGTAATAATTTAGTCCCCACCGCTGATAACAATGCACGAGAGAGAGAGAGAGAGAGAGAGAGAGAGAGAGAGAGAGAGAGAGAGAGAGAGAGAGAGAGAGAGAGAGAGAGAGAGAGAGAGAGAGAGAGAGAGAGAGAGAGAGAGAGAGAGAGAGTAAAAAAAAAAAATAAAGAGAGTGATGCAGTGTCGAAACAGCGTAGGAGGAAAATGTTTTATCGAAAACAAGAAAAGAAATACAGTATAGTTTTGACTTCTACAATTTTCACATCGTCATTTTTCACCGTTAGCGTCACCGTCGTGGAAATTATAAGTGAAGAAAAACTACTTATTTCACCGTACTTTTTAATGCATTCTTTGTAAACACCGTAGCTATTATATTTTTTTCTGACTTAAGCAATTTTTGAAGGAAGGAGAGAAAAAATTTTGAGCAAGACAATTTTTCTTCTCAAATTTTTGTTTCTCTTTCTCTCTTGTTCAACTATGAAGAAGAATATTTTTGATCGAAGTCGAGCTCAGGAAGACAGAGGAAGGAGCACTAACCTCACAGCACCATTGGAAAAAAAAAGACAAAGAAAGAAAGAAAGAAAGAAAGAATTGAAAGAAAGAAAGAACCGGTAGGAAGCAAGAAGCACTGAAGTATAAGACGAGAAACAGACCGGAATACTGAAACACAAACAAACACACACACACACACACA
>JAXIVD010007138.1:5000-20000 GCA_036785275.1 Cancer borealis
ATAACTAGGGAGGAAGATAAAGAGATAAGGAGCAAAAGTCAAATCTCGTTACGGATATAAAAGAGAAAAAGAGAAAGGAAAAGAGAGACACATTAAAGTGAGGTAAGGGAGATAACGACTTAAGTAAAACGAAGAAGGAAGGTGAAGAGAGGACACCAAACAAAGGGTAAAAACATAGAAAAGGCCGCTATTTTGGAAACCTAATTTAAAGGCTTATTAACAAAGGCCTTAGACACCCTCACAAACCTAGTCATTAGTGTTGGAAAAAAGGAGACGAAGCACAAAAGTTATAGAAGCAAAAGAATCTAATAAATAAGTAGGTGTAACAAAGACTTTAATAAATCAGGGAATAAAGAGAGTAGGATAAAGCAAGGAATGAGGAGGAGGAAGAGGAGGAGAAATAGGATGAAGGCAAAGACGGTAACGAAGACAACTAGTACCAGGAGGAGGAGGAGGAGGAGGAGGAGGAGGAGGAGGAGGAGGAGGGAAAAGAAAGAAGAGAGTCCCGTCGTTACATATAAGACACATGCAAATGAGGTTCCCAGTTTGTCCCTTTGCCTCGCGCTGCTAAAACTAAGACACAATGAACCTTCTCCTCCCTCCATTTCGTTAACTCAGAGGCAAGACTTTCTTTGTTGAATTAAAACGAAAGCACAGTGGGAAATAGCGGTGATTGCGTCTAAAAATGCAAACAGGACTGAGAGAGAGACTCATTTTGACTTTGTTTAGGGGGGATTAATGTAAAATAGCCACCTCTGTAACAAGGGAAGGTGGTAATGTTAAGGAACCGAGTTAGGCGTTAAATGGTTCTCTTTTTAGCATACGAGAAAGAGAGAAAAAGAAAAAAAGAAAGAGATAACTTTACACAGCGAATCATCATCAGTGTGACAGTTTAAGTTGGGTTACATTAGGAAGGTCATGCTGTGTCAAGGTCAGGTCAACATGAGTGTGGTTGTTATTAGTGTGAATAAGGTCATGAGGCGTGATGGTATGGTATGAGGGATTAGCGTCATTAGAGCCAGGTCATTTAACAGGGAAGATCATAATATTTCAGTGACATTGTAAAAATAAAAATAAAAAAGTCAGACGAGAATTTTAACTTCAGGCAAATATGAATAAAAAATCAGACGTAGTATAATGTTGTGTATAATGTATGCAAACTTTAATATATTATTGATCTTTTCACAACAGAATTATACGAAATTTCTTTAATCATTTGTATCTAAAGGAGAGACTAATTTGAATCACCTTGACTTCACTAAACATAATTATACAAAAAAAAAACTAATAATAATAATAACAATAATAACAATAATAACAATATACCTTTGACCTTGACCTTTACAAACAACACAGTCAGCCAGTAATGAGTCACTCACACAAAAGCAATAACAAAACCTAATAACTTTCCTGCCCCAAAAACCATCCCGTCCATCCTTGTATTGTATTCATATAAAAACTACAGAATGATGTAATGAAGGTATTGAATTATGCTTCACAGTTAATTAAAACACATGAATGAAACACAAAAGCGATTCACAAGCACCGGCGCATCTATATTTAACCTTTGTATAATTATAGATTACCAGAACAATCCACTCGATAAAAGAACACCTGCATTTACCTTCAAATAAACAGGTGAATACCGTGAACACCTGTTTCTATTAGGACTCATTTACCTGTGTTGATTACCTGCTTTACCTCGCTCACCTGTACTCATCTAAGGATTACACTAATGGGATTAAAGATGAACAGTTATGTCATTACTAAAATCAATACGGTATGTCATAAGTTGTCTATATATGTTGCATGATTCTCCCCTCAGCATTGTCATACAGATCATGATGACGAACGTAACTCCATGAAAACAACAATAATACAATACAACACTAACTCCACTCAACATAACCCTCAGTGAGTGGCAAGATGGAATGTTTAATACCATCTTCAACACCACATAACACACACAGCAAGGTGAGGGAAGGGTGTTCGGGCCTCATGGCAGTGTTGATGATCTGTGTTATGTCTCGACAAACCAGCGGCAGTGGCTCAAAGGTAAGGTGTTAATCTGTTAAGCTGATTGTCCCCCGATCGAAGCTGGAGCGAGGCAAGCTGCGGTTGGTTGGCAGGGAAGGACGGGGCGGGATGGAGAGGGCGGGGTGGAAGGGGCGGGGTGGAGGGGAAGGATGGGGAGGACTAAAGGTAATGAGGACTACCAGGCTCAGAGGGATTGAGACCACTGCGGAATCTGCCTGGGATTTGGTCACACGTCAGGCGGGTCTTGGCACATTGGTTCGCAGTAAAGAAAGTGTGTTACGATTGTTGCTGTTTGCCTTGCCTTGCCTTGCCTTGCCTTGCCTTGCCTTGCCTTGCCTTGCCTTGCCTTGCCTTGCCTTGCCTTGCCTCACCTTGCCTTGCCTTGCCTTGTCTTGCCTTGCCTTGCCTCACCTTGCCTTGCCTTGCCTTGTCTTGCCTTGCCTTGCCTTGCCTTGTCTTGCCTTGCCTTGCCTTGCCTTGCCTTGCCTTGCCCTGCCTTGCCTTGCCTTGCCTTGCCTTGCCTTGCCTTGCCTTGCTTTGCCTTGCCTTGCCTTGCCTTGCCTTACCTTGCCTTGCCTTGCCTTACCTTGCCTTGCCTTGCCTTGCCTTGCCTCACCTTGCCTTGCCTTGCCTTGCCTTGCCTTGCCTCACCTTGCCTTGCCTTGCCTTGCCTTGCCTTGCCTTGCCTTGCCTTGCCTCACCTTGCCTTGCCTTGCCTTGCCTTGCCTTGCCTTGCCTTGCCTTGCCTTGCCTTGCCTCACCTTGCCTTGCCTTGCCTTGCCTTGCCTTGCCTTGCCTTGCCTTGCCTTGCCTTGCCTTGCCTCACCTTGCCTTGCCTTGCCTTGTCTTGCCTTGCCTTGCCTTGCCTTGCCTTGCCTAGCCTTGCTTTGCCTTGCCTTGCCTTGCCTTGCCTTGCCTTGCCTTGCTTTGCCTTGCCTTGCCTTGCCTTGCCTTACCTTGCCTTGCCTTGCCTTACCTTGCCTTGCCTTGCCTTGCCTTGCCTTGCCTTGCCTTGCCTTGCCTTGCCTTACCTTGCCTTGCCTCACCTTGCCTTGCCTTGCCTTGTCTTGCCTTGCCTTGCCTTGCCTTGCCTTGCCTAGCCTTGCTTTGCCTTGCCTTGCCCTGCCTTGCCTTGCCTTGCCTTGCCTTGCCTTGCCTTGCCTTGCCTTGCCTTGCCTTGCCTTGCCTTGCCTTGCCTTGCCTTGCCTTGCCTTGCCTCACCTTGCCTTGCCTTGCCTTGTCTTGCCTTGCCTTGCCTTGCCTTGCCTTGCCTAGCCTTGCTTTGCCTTGCCTTGCCTTGCCTTGCCTTGCCTCTCCTTGCCTTGCCTTGCCTTGCCTTGCCTTGCCTTGCCTAGCTTTGCTTTGCCTTGCCTTGCCTTGCCTTGCCTTGCCTCTCCTTGCCTTGCCTTGCCTTGCCTTGCCTTGCCTTGCCTTGCCCTGCCTTGCCTCACCTTGCCTTGCCTTGCCTTGCCTTGCCTAGCCTTGCTTTGCCTTGCCTTGCCTTGCCTTGCCTTGCCTTGCCTTGCCTTGCCTTGCCTTGCCTTGCCCTGCCTTGCCTCACCTTGCCTTGCCTTGCCTTGCCTTGCCTTGCTTAGCCTTATCCTATCAATCACTTATCAACACACACAACAAGTATTACCAACATGAACAAGGTGAAGACACACACAACACACACCATCACCACCACGTCCTCCTCCCACCCTGCCACACCTCCATCGCACAACCTACAATAAGTCTCCCATAAAATTAATCCCTGTCGGGGCCAGCCAGGTCGGAGCACCATCTATTAATCGTCAAGCTCGGCAGAAGACACCCCGCCCGCCCTCTTGACAGGCCAGGGACGGGCGTGGATGGGCGGGGATGGGTGGGGCGGGGTGGGGCTAACGCTGTCTAGCCCCTAAAGCGTGAACCCCTGGAATGAGACGCCAGATGCACGCCACCTTCCAATTACTTCCAGATGTGCCCGTCCAGACCCCCCTCTCCCCTCACCTGTACCCTTCCAGACCCCCCACCCCCCTCCCCCCTTCCCTCAAGAACTCGGAAAGGAAGTAACCTGGAAAAATAGGGATTAATGGCGTAATCAACACATTCGGCTGTTTTTTCTTTATTTCCTCTATTTATTTCCTATTAATTGTTTATATTCACATTGTTTATACTTTGGAAAATCCGGTTGTGTTAGAAAATATGTATCATGAGTTAGTACCTGTATTTTGTTATTATATGTATACTTATTATGTATACCGTAATACAGTAATCTTATGTATATCTATGTATGATTTATCTTCCAATATCCGTGACGTTATTAGTGTTCTTGTTACTGTTGTTGTTGTTGTTGTTGTTTACCTTGTGTTTACTGAGGCACAAGACATATAGGTAGTAATAGTCATTCCAGCAGAGGTAATCAATCACAGGTGAGAGCAGCCAGGTGAGCGGAGGAGGAGTAGGGGGGGTTACGGGGTGCACTTCCCAATAAGGTTTATTTACTGACTCGATGCTACTGAGGACCCTTGGGTGAGGGAGGAATTCAAGGGGAGAGAAGATAAGCGTTGATTTCACTTGTGCTTTCATTATTTATATTTAATCGCCGTTAACCTCAACTCCCTCTTGGTAAATATAACCTTAATCTTCTTTAGTAAACATCTCCTCTGATCCTTCTTGTCTAATATTCATCATTTGTAGACCTTTACGTTACAGAAAGGCAGCAATACTCTCTCAGATATTGCTGTCATTATCATAGTTGTCACAATATTTTCTCCTCTCCTCTCCTCTCCTCTCCTCTCCTCTCCTCTCCTCTCCTCTCCCTCCTTCCCTCCCTTCTTCAGCCTCTCGGAGTCTTGTGGAAATGGTCGAGTTTTGGGTGTGGAGGTAATAAGGCGGCTGGAGTGGTGCTACTCGGCTCATTGGCTCAACTCAGCGCATACAAATGTTACACACGGCGGGAGGGCGATCTCAGCCTGACTGCAGGTGCGCCTCTGCTGCACTGCATTCCCTTTTATACTTTAACGTGAAAATGCGACGTAAACTAATGTCAACACCATCAAAAGCTACCTTCTTACCACGCCAAGTAGTCTTAATTATCAGGGGAATTCCCACCACATGCAATGATTACCGTAAATTTAACAGAATGGATAATAATTAGACAATAATAAGTATACCTGTTAAAAACTACTATGCAGGTATTTCCTTCCCTTCGTACGTGTGTGTGGTAGTCATAGTCAGTCATCAAGTAAACTACCATTTCCTAAAGAAGCAAATGGAACCACCAACGTCAGAGGATCCCTTCCACAGGCCGGAACGAGGAAAATTAAACAAGAAGTGAGTCCCTAACCTAACGTCACGGCCAGGGAAAGTTAGCACGAGAGGAAGGGAGGGAATGAAGTGGTTAAAGAGGACATGAGGCTGAGTCGAGCAGCAGCAGCAGCCCGACACATGATATTCCAGACAGTTATCACGTCACAAAAGAGCTGCATGAGTCTAGTCGTGACAAGTTACAACCTAACGATGCCTCGGGTTGTTACCAATAGCAGACAGGAACTACCGAGGTTGATGAAGAGTCTCCCTTCTCGGCGGCTACAGAGCACAGGTACTGGACCCCAAAGGCTGTGGTTGGCGTCTACTGTCCTTCTCTTCCCCGAGGCATTTCACGGTCCCGAGAACACCAGGATCGCCCTGTCCCCGCGGCGGTCCTTTGATGGCTTGAGGTGAGGTCAGGTGCGTCCGCTGCTTCGAGGAGGACAAAGAGGACCCGTCCGTCCGTCCGCTGAATGAAGGCAGACCAACCTGACTCATGGTCCTTTTCTGAGAAGTTTTGTGGGCAAGGGTCCGCTCCTCGCCCCCACGGCCTCGCCTCCAACAATTTCACCAGAATGAAAGACCTTCATCCGCCCGCCCCTCCCCCGTCCCACGCAGCCCCCCGCCAGCACACGCGTCGCCGCCCCTGCAGGTGGGCAGGACGTCCAGCGGTGAGGACTCAGGACGCTCCAGGAAAAAGTTATCTTCCAGAAATGGTTGAGAGGAAGTTAGTGAGGCCGTGTTTGTCGCCGCCTCGACCTACACCGATGGAATCTAAGGAGAAAAAATATGGCAGGGATGGCACTCCACGGGTGTCCAGATGGAGTGTTTGAGGAGGACGAGCTGGGAATATTTTCCTGAACACAACATCAACGGTAATGTGGCGGAAAGGAGAGCTCGTTGGCTATAATTGGTTTGGGTTGCCGTCGTCAGCAAGTTTTCCTGAGTTAGAACAGGGATTCAATTACTTTACAATAATAATAATAATAATAATAATAATAATAATAATAATAATAATAATAATAACAATAATAATAATAAAAATAACAATAATAATAGTAATAATAATGTTAACAAAATAACAACAAGCAACCCGAGTCCCACAAAGGAATGGCATTGAGTAATCCCATTAATCCCATTGTTTCGTTGTGTCTCTGAACGCTTGCCAGGGACGGGGCGGGGCGGAGCGGGACGGGACGGGGCGGGACGGGACGGGATGAGACGGGATGAGACGGGATGAGACGGGACGGGACGGGCGTCATTCAGTATTCATATCCTTCCTGGGAAAACTCACACAAACGAGCCTAATAATGAAGGACAGGAAGGAAAAAAAAAAAAAATTTGCCAACACATGAGGAAAATACATTCCTTTGAGGCTGAACACAATATGCAAAGTCTGAGAAGCGAGGGAAAAAAATAAATATATATATATCTTCTTCCCCGTTGTTTGGCGTCGCTAACAAGATTTCTTTGGTCTTGTATCTTATTCCTTTTCCCCTCGTCCTTCCCCTCGTCCTCCCCTCGTCCTCCCCTCGTCCTTCCCCTCGTCCTCCCCTCGTCCCCCAGATACCCCGTTGAGGCCGTGGGAGCCGCACCGCCCACCCACAGCCCTAAACACGCCCACACGACACCCTAAATCTTTCTCGCTGCCACATCTGCATAGGCTTTCCGGTTTCTTTTTTTCTCTCTTTTTTATGAAGGACCAAAATATTTTCATTTACCGTAAATATGTTTTTATAAAGTTATTGTTTTATGTAATTATATATTATTATTATTATTATTATTATTATTATTATTATTATTATTTACGTCAACCAACACTTTTAATTACACATATTTTGACAACATCCAACAAATATTTCTTCTTCTTTTTTTAACCCATATCTCTATTTTTTCCCTTTTACGTCCTTTATTTTTTTGACCATTTTTTTGACATATTCTCATTTTCACCACCAATACTTTGAACACTGTCTTCCCTCCACAACACCAACAGGAACACGAAGATACAATGCCAGAAGAAATACAGGAGAGAGAGAGAGAGAGAGAGAGAGAGAGAGAGAGAGAGAGAGAGAGAGAGAGAGAGAGAGAGAGAGAGAGAGAGAGAGAGAGAGAGAGAGAGAGAGAGAGACAGAAAGGGGGTTTAGAATATCATACATGGTTTAGCACTGTTCAGATTGACCTCGAGGCTGTGTAGACGAGAGGGGAGGAGAGGAGAGGCACAACCAAACCCTTCTTCTTCCTCCTCCTCCTCTTCCTCTTCCTCTTCCTCTTTCTCTTCCTCCTCGTCTTCCTTCTACTGCTTCTCGTTTCCCTCCATCTTTCTCCTCTTTCTCAGTATTTTCCGCTTTCACTTTCTCTATTACTGACGTCACTCCTCCTCCTCCTCCTCCTCCTCCCCCTCCCCCTCCCCCTCCCCTTCCTCCTCCTCCTCTTCTTCCTCCTTACCATCACCTGCGATCCTTATATTTATTAGGTTGTTCATCATGCTCTGTATAAGATATATAGCCTTCTGGTTGCTGGAGGAGGAGGAGGAAGAGGAGGAAGAGGAGGAAGAAGAAGAGAAAGAAGAAGAGGAGGAGTACGACGACGATGAAGAAGAAGAGGAAGGAGAGGAGACATATTGAAGTGATACGTTATCTTTTTTTTTTTATACGTGAAAAAATCCTGAACGATACATTTGATGGCGTGAGTGAGAGCAACACTTTCACTTTTATTAAACTCGTATGACAGACAGACACACACACACAGACAGACAGACAGACAGACAGACAGACAGACAGACAGATAAACAGACAGATAATTTCCCAAAGAGTAAACAATTTCATAACCTATTAGGGGAGTATATTTTGTTCTTTCTTTCATATTCTACTTAATAAAAATTCCTTCATTACGTTGAAAGTGAAGTTAGATTAAGTAATATATGAGTTTTATTAATACCTCCCTCCCTTTATCCCTCATTCTCTCTTTCCCTCTCTCCTTCCCTCCTCTGTTTTCCTCTTTCCTTGTATTTTCTCCCTTCTTATCTACTTCACCCTTGCCTCTGATGCTCATTTTTCTCCCTTATATCTACTTTCCCTACAGTCTACCTTCCTCACACCTTCCTTACCTTGCTCCTCCCTTCAGTTTACGCCTCATCCTTTCATCCTTCCACTTGTCTCCCCTCCCCTTCCTCATCCCTCCCCGCCTCATCCCTCCCCTCCCTCGACCCTCAGGGAAGTCTTGCAGGGACAGAGGGGAGATGAGAGTCTCCTACACCACCACTCTCTTCCTACTTTGATGCTTTCTCGCTTCAGTGAGTTCCCCATTTCCTCCTTCTCTTCCTTCTCTCCCTCTTCCTCATCCTCTTCCTCTTTTTTTGCTCCTTTATTTTTTTCCTCCTCTCCTCTTCGTATTTCTTACTTCCGCATTAACGCAAATATTCTTCCAGTTTCTCGTCTCGTTAACTTTTCATTCTGGTTGGAAATATAGGAATAAATTCGTGAAATGTTGGAATGACTGGATGTGTGTGTGTGTGTGTGTGTGTGTGTGTGTGTGTGTGTGTGTGTGTGTGTGTGTGTGTGTGTGTGTGTGTGTGTGTGTGTGTGTGTGTGTGTGTGTGTGTGTGTGTGTGTGTGTGTGAATGTGTGTGTGTGCTATATAACCATGCATTCAACCTGTCATTCCTTCCCCTAATCTTTCGTTACTCCTTCTAACACACTATTAAGAGCTCCATCGGCTTCAGACAGACCAGTTCCTCCCACATGATTACAACCTTCATAGCCACAGTTCATGAATCTCCTTTGGTCAGTGCGTTATCGGTCTTTTTCTTGTCTTTTCCGATACATCCATCTTCCAAACGCCACATTTCTATCCGTAAATTACCTCCGCCACTCATTTCAGCAGCAATTCTTTCTACTTCCATTATCCACGTCGTCATCTTTCAACCCTTAGCGTAGAGAGACGTATCATTTCTCTTCCTCCATCCTCCAGTCTCGCCCCTTCCCGATAAGGAGGCAAAGAAAGGGAACTCTGGCCCTTATGTTACAAGGCCACTGAGGTCCACTACCATAGCCTCCGATTACTCGCCTTTAATTCAACTTCTATGGGAGAGGATATACTTTACGATGGTCAGTATTGTGGTAGCAGTGGTGGAGGGAGGCCACGCGGAATCCCCTCTCTGACACACATACACACACACATACATAAGGGAAGGAACTGATGGGAGGATTATAACAGACGAGGACAACAGCTGTTATGCTAAGTTATGTTAAAATTATGCGACAGCAGCTGGCGAGGACATTTACTCTACAGTGTTTAAGCCTAAGATGGTGATACAGAGGCTGCAGTAAAGAGACATTAGGACCTCAATTATATCGTGTTTGTACTTAGTGATTAAAGATAAGAGAATAATATAATAAGCATATGGATTTAATGAAGAAAGAGGTTTTATAATCATTACATGGCCTTAGTAATATATCCTTGACCTTTCCCCCTTTCCCCTCCCCCCCACCACACACACACACACACCCACACACACACACACACACACAGCCTTCATCCCCTCCTCGTCACACGCTCCGTTTCTCATCCCTCAATCTCCACATCACATAAATAAAAGTTCCTTAGTAACTCGCATCTGAGCCGCGAGTTTCCTCTCTTCAATTAAGCAACTTTTATCCCAGAGCTCATTCAACATCCTTGCCTTCCCTTCCCTTCCCTTCCTTTCCCCTTCCAAAAACCAGCCTGGCTCCTATTTCCTTGGAAGAGGCAACAGGCCAACTCTCTCCCACACACACTTAGAAAAAATAAACCTTCCCCCTTCCCATTTTCTACCACGATATAGAAAACGTGGGAGGGTTTAAGGCATAATGGGAGCTGCTCGTTATGGTTCCCTTTTTCCTTTCTGTGACTTCTCGCGAGGAACGATGGGAGACTTAAGTAGAGTGGCATTCTGGTGCTTCTTGGCCATCAGGGAAAACTGGTGAGGCTGGAGGGACTGTGTAAGACTCTGAAGGTTAAAGAGAAAGGGCCACGAGGAGGAGGAGGAGAAAACGGAGAGAAGAAAAGATATTAAAAGGGAGAGAAAAGGAAAAGGAGGAAAAAGGGCATCGCACAGTATGGCTGACACCCCCAAAAACATTTTCTTAAGTCTCCCCCTCTCCCTCCCCCCTCCTTCTCCTCTCTTTCCTCCCCCCAGACAGGCGCGACAGCCAGACATTAGCAAGAAATAGGACACAATAAAAAGAGTATAACCATCTTTAATACCTCACACACACACACACACACACACACACACACACACACACACACACACACACACACACACACACACACACATACGCACACACGCACACACACACACACACACACACACACACACACACACACACACACACACACACACACACACACGAGACATCAAGACGATCTGGTTACTTAGAATCACCCCCCAAAAAAAATTCGTTTTAGTTTGTTTCATATAGCTTTTCAAGGATCACGAAAAGTAACTCTAAAATCTCTCTTTCTCTCTTTTTTTCTCACTATCTCTCTCTTTCTCTTTCTCTCTTTCTCTGATTCTATTCTCACCGCACTTAACCCGAGTTCATGGACAGAGTGAGTGAGGGGAAAGAGAAGAGGGGAGATGAGGGCAGGAAAGGGTGAGTGGAAGGAGTGGAAGGAGTAGGAGTGGAAGGAGTGGAAGGAAAATGATGCCAAGAGGGTAAAGAAAACGAGAGGCAAGTCAAAAGACACGCGAGAAGCGCAAAGACAAAACAGGAAAATAAAAAATATAATAAAACGACTTGTAAAAGGGAACAGAGAGAGAGAGAGAGAGAGAGAGAGAGAGAGAGAGAGAGAGAGAGAGAGAGAGAGAGAGAGAGAGAGAGAGAGAGAGAGAGAGAGAGAGAGAGAGAGAGAAACAGGCTCCCCATCTGTCCTTCACTTGACTACGAAATGCCAACTGCAGTTTTTTTCAAGAGGAGGAGGAGGAGGAGGAGGAGGAGGAGGAGGATGGAGGAGGAGGAGGAGGAGGAGGAGGAGGAGGAGGAGGAGGAGGAGGAGGAGGAGGAGACGTGAGTGGGGAAAAAGGTTAAAGAGCGGAAGAAAGATAGGATAAAGAGGATTATAAAAGGGAGGAAGAAGAAAAGACACACACACACACACACACACACACACACACACACACACACACACACACACACACACACACACCACACACACACACACACACACACACACACACACACACACACACACCGTCGCTTATAGTGTTAGTCAGTGTTATCTTTGTAGTTATTCTGTCATTGGTTGTCGTCAATGTCTGCAATTTCATTTCCCTCTATTCCTCCTTCATCTTTCCTCTCATTCCTCCTTCATCCTCTCTCATTCCTCCTCCATCTTCCTTCACCTTCCTACCACCCTGGAGACGCCGTTGGTAAGCAGGAATCAGCTCGGCATGAGAGGGAGGCAGGGCTGGCTGGGCGACACCCTCATAACACTGATAATGAGGTGGTGTTTGGCGTGTGAGTAGTGTTCCGAGAAAGGCAAAGAAGCGAGGCACTTTTAATACGAGGCGAATATTACAGCAAGAACGTGAAGAAGGATGAGGAAAGGGACGAGGAAGAGGGAGAGGAGGAGGAGGAGGAGGTGGAGAGTAGAAGGTAGAGAGAATAATAAAGATGAGGAAGAGGAATAAGTGGAAAGTAGGAGGAGGTGAATGAACATAAATATAACCACATCATTATATTTCTCATTCTCATTAACCTTTTCTACCTGAGAGAGAGAGAGAGAGAGAGAGAGAGAGAGAGAGAGAGAGAGAGAGAGAGAGAGAGAGAGAGAGAGAGAGAGAGAGAGAGAGAGAGAGAGAGAGAGAGAGAGAGAGAGAGAGAGAGAGAGAGAGAGAGAGAGAGAGAGAGAGAGAGAGAGAGAGAGAGAGAGAGAGATCATTTTCAGGCAATCATCACATTCTCTTGCTAGACACGAACAAGTGCAGCCCAAGCTCAAGACTCGCCAGGTAAGAACTAATTAGTGTTGAGACTCAGGTAAGGTAGGATCACATTTCTCGTCAACCTTCACAATTCGCTGCACCTTCCTCCCTCCCTCGCCTCGCTGCCTCGTCCTCCACACACGCACGTCAGGAAGAAGAAAATATTGTGAAGTAGTCGTCATATTACTTCCACCTTCTCCTAGTAAACACCGGTGACTGTAGGTACGTTTTATAACACTACGTAACACTATATTGATGTGATATTGAAGAGGAGACGATACACTACACCTCCCTGATACACTACTTTACCTAATCTTAACACTATCTCGTCTATTAATTAAGTTGACGTAATTAATAACTACAAAACATAACACAACATCCCCCACATGACATATACACATACATAGCCTAGTTCTGTATGTAGTATGTATACACAGTTGTAGTTTGTAATGCATTAAACAGTTCATGGATGTAATTAAGGCCTAGTTTGTGTATGTGTTTGAGAGTCACGCGCAGGAAAGCACTTAGATTACCTCCGTCAGTAGTTCTCTCATAGCGTGCTGAAGGAGGAAGAGGAGGAGTAGGAGGAGGAGGAGGAGGAAGCGGAAGAGGAGAAGGAGGCGGAGGAGGAGGAGGAGGAGGAGAGAGAGTTATCCACGTTGTTTGTCTTATTTTGCCTCCAACATACGACGTAATATAGGAATGTTAACAACGGCTGCGAGTTGGCGGCTCAAAATCACGTTCTGATGCATTACCGGCGTTATTAACTGACAGAAATGGGCGGACGGAGTGGCGAAATTACTCTGTGCGTTTGCTTCAAGGGATGTTTAGGGGGAGAAGAGGGATGGAGAGGGGATGGAGATGGGTGGAGAGGGATGGAGAGAGGTGGAGAGAGGGATGAAAGGGATGAGAGGTATGCAAGGGAGGAGAGAATGATGGCATGTTTCCACTGTGAATAATTAACATTCCTGCACACGTAGCTCACTCTTCCTTGATTACACAGGTGGGCGTGAGGGGAAGGGGGAGGGGGTAGGCTTGCCCGAGGACAGGTAAGGGTGTGCATTCTTCTCGTAATTAAAGGAACACTAAACAAAACTCTGATCACTGAGCTGCGACAACGTTAATGAAGAAGACGCTGCATTTTCCTCAACACAATGTAAATTCTTTCATCTTTTTTTGTCCAATAGTGACGAAGAGCAAGCGACAGTTAGCCTCTCTTCAACACTCCATCTGCAACACACACACACACACACACACACACACACACACACACACACACACACACACACACACACACACACACACACACACACACACACACACACACACTGAAAAATCTTCTCTGAAACTGACTCACTTTAATTTACAGAGTGTGCATGTTCGCTTATCCACCTGCAACACTTGAGCTAAATATCCACAGCCTTGCAACACCAACACACACACACACACACACACACACACACACACACACACACACACACACACACACACACACACACACACACACACACATACACACACACACACACACACACACCCGTACCCCCCTTGCCCCTTAACACATAACTTCCAGGGAATACACGAGGGAATAACTTTATGCAGGAGACTTACAGGCGTGGGAAACCTCTCCTCTTAAGTCCTGCATTTCAAGTCCTCCTCACCTGTGTCACCTGCGAAACACACACACACACACACATACACACACACAGGTAACAGGTGTAGCGGCAGGTGTATGAAGAGGTAGTTATCCGTAGTTAGAGGCTCAAAGATATAGTTAAGGGGTAAAATGAGGTGAGAATTACCTCTGCATATCTAGGAAGGGTAAAAATGTGAGGTTGATTCTCTGTTTCAAGGTTGACTTTGGTTAAACTTTTGTTCATGTGTTCAGGTAATTTTGTAGTTTCAAGTAAGTTTGTATATTGTTATTATTATTCGCATTTTGTTCTGAGTTTAAGGGATTAGAGGCAAGGGAAGGTAATGTCATGGAAGGGAATGATTAAAGAAATGAAATAGAGAAAAAGAGGAAAACTGATGACTGATTTGAGAGAAAAGAGAGAAATTAAAAAAGAGAGAAATAATGTCAGTGCACTTTTTTTTTAACACGTAAGTATAGACTTGACTTCAAACCAATTATATCATAAGTAATAGGCTTAGAAACCATTGAAGGAGGATTTACACCCATCAACATCACCCTTACCTGCGCATTACTTGTACCAACACCACCTCAACACCACTTAATGAGGGATATATATATACTCTACTCAAAGGAAAAGAAAAGAAGAAAAAAAAAATATATATATATATATATACGTCCTACCACGCCTCATGATATATAAATGAGCATAATAAAGGATGGAAAAAAAAGTATAATTATATTGAAAATGTTTACTACCCCCCGCCACCCCCTTTAGCCCCCCCGACCCTCCCGCCCCCTCCCAATCCCACCTAAAATTAATACAAAAAAAGTGTCATTATTTTGTAAAGTGGATTTTGTCAGCAGTCACAAAACAGTCATTATGTTTAAGCTTGGAATCAATTGCTCGCTCACTGCATTACCAGATTACACAGTGTTTGCACCCCATCACTCAAACACACGCAACACACGCAACACACGCAACACACACAACACACGCAACACACTCAACACGCACGCAACACACACGCAACACACACAACACACACGCAACACACACAACACACGCAACACA
>JAXIVD010007139.1:0-10000 GCA_036785275.1 Cancer borealis
CATAAACGGTTAATAAAAAAAATTAGAATCCACGGCATATCTGGAAATATTCTTAAATGGGTTGAAGACAGGCTTTCCGATAGAAGGAAACAAGACGTTAAAAGCGGTGTGCCACAGGGCTCAGTACTTGGTCCCATTATTTTTCTAATTTACGTAAATGATATTGATGAAGGCCTCACTTGTAAAATATCAAAATCTGCCGACGATACGAAAATCACGAGTAAAGTAACTACAACCGCCGATAAACTACAATTTCAATCAAACCTCAAGATGTTAGTCATTGGTCAAAAATGGCAAATGAAATTTAATGTTGATAAATGTAAAGTTTTGCATATCGGTAGCAATAATCAATTCAATAAATATACAATGAATGACTCTGAACTTTCCAAGGTTAACCATGAAAAAGACTTAGGGATAACTATTAGTAACGACCTCAAACCAGATAAACATTGTTCAGACGTTGTAAAAAAAAAAGCAACAAACTGGTCGGTTTCATCGGTAGAACTTTTGATAATAAATCTGAAAAAGTTATCCTTATATTATATAATGCATTCGTACGCCCTCATCTAGAATATTGCATTCAATTTTGGTCACCATACTATAAAAAATATATTAATAAGCTGGAGAGAATACAAAGAAGAATTACTAAATGATCTCAAGACTGCGAAACAAGAACGTCTAAAGGAGCTGAACTTATTCAGTTTATCCAAACGTAGGCTACGAGGGGACCTAATGAGGATTTTAAAATTTTCCATGGTTTCGATAATATCAACATAAACGATTATGTAACTACCGATCTCACAAGCACAATGGCTTCAAGTTCATTGGTAAGCGCTTTAGATCAAATGAAGCGAAGCACTTTCTCTTCAATAGAATTGTAAATGTTTGGAATTCTCTCCCAGCACAAATTGTCAACAGTATTACAATTGAATCATTAAGAAAAACTCGATAAGCACTTAATATCTGTTCACCAAGTCGAATATTTCACTACTGCGTAACATTTTTTATTTTGTTTTAATTATTTTTTTATTATTATTATTTTTTTAAGCATAGATTACTCCTTGTTTTATATTTCTTTCCTATACAAATTCCATGTTAGTTTTTCCATGCTACATGGTATAACTTCTTCTTCCGGCCAGCTTCGGCTGGAGGGAAGGGTAGGTGGGGAGGAGCCTTCCACTTTGCTGTCCTTTTGTCTCTATCACGTAAATATTATAGTAGTAGTAGTGTAGCTAAACAGACAGCCTCGTTAGGTCCAGTAGGACTGTTGCTGTCTGTTCTTCCTTTGTACTCCTTTGTACCATTGTACTCCCTCCCTCTCTCTCTCTCTCTCTCTCTCTCTCTCTCTCTCTCTCTCTCGCTCTCGCTCTCTCTCTCTCTCTCTCTCTCTCTCTCTCTCTCTCTCTCTCTCTCTCTCTCGCTCTCTCTCTCTCTCTCTCTCTCTCTCTCTCTCTCTCTCTCTCTCTCTCTCTCTCTCTCTCTCTCTCTCTCTCTCTCTCTCTCTCTCTCTCTCTCTCTCTCTCTCTCTCTCTCTCTCTCTCTCTCTCTCTCTTTTATTTTCAATTCAAACAAACCCGAAGGGTTGCAAGGTGTGGGTTGTACTGCACCTGGGCCTTGTGCAGCCTTGTGAGAGCACCGACCCTCCTCCGGTGCTCCAGGTGTCCAGTTGTTTGTCGGGAGCGTCAGGCTGCAACTTTCGCGGTGGTTGCTTCCACTTCTGCTGCTGCTTGTGATGGAGTCGCTGCGGCTGCCCTTGGTCAGATTGGCGTCGCTGCGTCTGATCTCTGGCATCGTTTATGAGACGATCAGCCCGCTTTTGCACCTTATCCAGCAAAGAGAGCTGGCTCTGGGCACTACTCACCCAGGTGGGGGGGCTATACTCCATGACGGACCTCACCTGTGCATTATACAACTTCACGAGGCCCTCAGCGTTGAGTAGGTTTCTTACTCGACGAAGGAGTGTCACGTTGAGGGAGGCTTTGCGGGCCACGCTCTCCAGGTGGCGGTAGAAGCTCAGTTTGGAGCCGACCTCCACGCCTAGGATGTTGATGGAGTCCTGGATGGCAAAAGTGTCTTCGCCAAACATCAACTGGTCTGCGAGCAGTCTGACGTCCTCACGCGAGCGTGACATGAGGATGGCCTGGGTCTTCTCAGCTGCAAACTTGACCTGCCAACAGCTGCCCCAGGCCAGGAATGTCGTTGAGTTGATTGGTGGTATCAATATCGTTCTCAGCCTCCTCTCTGGTGTAGCTGTAAGAGAGGGTGCAATCGTCAGCATAATATGATGCCACAAGAAGGCACTGTAGGAAGTATTGAAGTAGATGCTCCACAGGAGGAGGCCCAAGATTGACCGCTGTAAAACAGATGCCTCAACCGGGAACGTAGCAGATGTGCACCCACTCACCATAATTCTCAGACTCCGGCCATACAGGTAGCATGGGAACAGCTCTAATAGCCGTCCCGTCACACCAAGCTACTCAAGCTTGGTGAGGAGCCCCCTGTGTCACAGAGTCAAACGTCCCAGCAATGTCCAGGGCAATCACAAGAGAGGAGTGGCCGAAGTCCAGGGCATTGTGCCATGTCTTGGCAAGGAGGAAGAGGAAATCTGAAGCTGAGCGTTCTTTTCTGAACCCAAATTGGCGTGGAGTGATGAGGCCGTGTTCCTCCAGGTGGAGTTTCAGCTGCTCAACAATGACCTGCTCCAATGTTTTGCTGACAATAGAAAATAACGAGATGGAGCGGTAATTGAATGGGTCCAACTTGCTCCTTTTTTTTGTCTACGGGCGTGACGCGGAACTCCCATGCAGTGGGCCATGTACGATAACTGAGGCACTACTGGAAAATATGAGTGATAGGCTTCGACAGATCACACGCACAGGGCTTCGGTAGAAAGGGGCTCACTCCGTCAGCCCTGGCGCCTTTCTGATGTTGATGTTGCACAGGTACCGCGTCACAACTGTCTTGAGTGACCACTATATTATACAGAGACAGGTTACACAATGGAGTGATGTGGGGAGGCTGCCTCTCAGGCTCCTCAGTGCCAATCTTGCTGCTGAAGTGGGTAACCATGAGGTCAGCCTTGGCCTGGTTCGTGACCGCCAGGTCTTCGGCTGCCGTCTTAAGGAGTGGGATTCTGTCTTGGGTGAGAGTACCCTGCTGCTGCTTCACCATCGACCGCCACTTTTTGGCGTCAGTTTGAGTGCTGGTGAGCTTCCTTCTTAACGTTGTTTCCCACCTGTACTTCATCTACTTTGCAGTCTGGATAATTTTTTTGCTAGCGGCGCGGTGAAGGGCCATATTTCGTCTTGTGGGGTAGTTCTTGTAGCGGATCCAGGCGCTGTATTTTCCTTCCGCCGCCTTGCGACAACAGAAACCAAAGCAAGGATGGTCACGAGGCTCGGTTCTGTATGTCCTGTGAGGAATATGTTGGGTCTGGACAGAGAGGATGGTATTGGTGAATTCCACGTTCCCGGCGAGTGTGGAAACCCAGTTAGTAACAGCCAGTTCCTGTTTCATTTTTTGCCAGTCCGCTCGGTCCCAAAGCCAGATGGTCCCCTTCCTCATAAGCGGTGTTTAACACCAGTTTACAGAAGCCAGCATTGTGGTCAGAACTATCGATTTAGTTCAGTTGGTGGCATTGCACTAAGTCACTAGGGTGGTCTGTGAGGACTGGGTCTAGTGAGACTCCATGTAGATATGTAGGAAAGTTAACGTGGTTGGTGAGCCTATGGACAACTGTCAGTTTCGTGAAGTCATTGTGCACAATATGCTAGCTTAGGTCACCCACGATTACGGTTTTCTGACAGCCGTGTGTGGCCATGATGGCATCCAGTTGACCAGTGAGAAATATTAAAGGTGTGTCGCCTTGCCATGGGAGACAATAGAGAACACACAGTAGTATAGCAGTCTTGTCAGTGAGGAGAAGGCAAAAGAACATTGCCTCCATCTCCTCTGGAGCCGGGACAATTAGTTGTTGTAACTGTTGGCCCTCCCGGTAGCAAATAGTCACGCCCTATCTCTGACCGCTAGTACGGTGCCTCCTCGCCCAGTGGCTATTGCCTGGGATCCTGCCGCATGATGTGACGCATGTGTCGTTTAAGAATATCTCAACGGCTACCACGATGTCAGCTCTGTTCCTGAAGACAGCGTGGGTGAGCTCACCAGCGTCGGTCCTGAAGCCGCGAATGTTTGCAGACAGGAATTTGAGGCTATTAGGCGCCACATCACAGCTTAACGCTGGTAAACATTTGAAACATTTGAAACATTTGAAACATTTTATTATCCCTAGTAAAACAAAACAAAAAACAAGAAGAAATTGTTATATGCAATGAATATAAAAGTAGGGAGCCCATCTAAAGCTTCAGCTTTTTGGGGAGTAGTGGAAACTATGTGCTGGATAAGGTGTTGTTATAGTATGTATAAGTATACTATTATAATTACCAAGCACAACTATGTATCTAGACTGAACATACAGACAAGAAAATAAGACAAAATATATATAATAATAATAATAATGATGATAATAATAGTAGTAGTAGTAATGATAATAATAATAATAATAATAATAATAATAAATAATAATAATGATAATGATAATGATAATGATAATGATAATGATAATAATAATAATAATAATAATGATAATAATAATAATGATAATGATAATGATAATAATAATAATAATAATAATAATAATAATAATCTTAATATAAGGAGAGAATGATAGAATGACACAATAACTCACTAGGGTGAGAACACATAATGACATAGAGGTGATAATAATAATAATCTTAATATAAGGAAATGAAGTAATAATGACCTTAATAAATAAAGAAATAAAATATTTGTGATAGAATGACACAATAACTCACTAGGGTGAGAACACATAATGACAGCAAGACAAATAAATGATTTAAAGAATAATAAATAAAAATAAATAACACAGACATACTTGTACATTTAGTAATTGAGGAGTGTATGTTGTTTAAATTGTTTTTTAAAGGAGTGTATAGAAGGTAAGATTTTTATACTGTTAGGGATAGAATTCCAGGTTTTAGGTCCAGAATAAGAAAGTGAATGTTGGAAAAGTGTTGGATTAGGTCCAGAATAAGAAAGTGAATGTTGGAAAAGTGTTAAGTTATGGGCAAGTATACGTAACTTTTCATTGTTACGGGTGAAATACGCATGTTGTGGTTGTAAGTGCATATCTGTATCATTTTTTACCTTTTTATACATGTAAGTACTAATCTGTAGCTTATTAATATCAAAGAGTTTTAATGATTTGGTTTCTTTAAATAGAGGTTGTGTGTGAGTAAAATAATCGCTGTTAGTAATTATTCTTATGATTTTCTTTTGGAGTCTGAACAGTGGTAAGACGTGTGTGGGATAGGTGTTGCACCAGATAGGTGTACAATAGTATAGGTGTGGTAAGACATGGGCATTGTATACAACTTTCAAAACATCAATGGGCATTAATTCTTTAATTTGATATAACAGAGATACTATTCTGGATAATTTAAGTGTTTGGTTTGCTATGTGGTGTTTAAACGTCATAGTATCATCATACGTTATGCCCAGTAGTGTGTGTTTGTCAGTTCTTGTTATAGTGTTATGAGAAAAATATAAAGATGGAAGCACTGATAGTGGTTTATTAGTGAATAACATATAAAAGGTTTTATTTAAATTTACTGTTAACCTATTACTCAGACACCATTTATGAAGGATTTTCATGTCAGTGTTTGCTAAATGTATCATATTAGTCGGATCTTCACCAGTGATATATAAGGTTGAATCATCTGCGAAAAGAATTGTTTTAAAGTTTGCAAATATATTACTTATATCATTTATATATAGAAGAAAAAGAATTGGACCCAGAACACTGCCCTGTGGCACACCATATTGAATGGATAGTGGCGGTGATATAGTGCTTTGAAACTTTGTTGATTGGGACCTGTGAGATAAATAGTCTTGGAACCAGTCATGAATAATGCCTCTAATTCCATAGAAGTATAGTTTTTGTAATAATATGTCGTGCCTAACAGTATCAAAAGCTTTGGTGAAGTCAATAAATATACTTAATAGTGAATGTTTTTTGTCCAAACTGCTATAAATTTCTTCAGAGAAAGTTCTTAGGGCATCAAACGTGTTTAGGCCTTGGCGAAAACCAAACTGGCTTGGGTTTAGTATATTATGATTTTCTAGAAAGTTTATTAGGAATTTCTGCATGAGTTTTTCAAAAATCTTGGAAAAAATATTTAATAAAGATATTGGTCTATAGTTACTTAGTTCATCTTTAGCTCCTTTTTTGTGAATGAGGACAACAGTTGCGTGTTTAAAAAGTTGAGGAAATTTACCGTTATTGATAGAATTATTGAAGAGTAGAGTCAAAGGTATTGCAAATTGGTTTTTGCTAGATTTTTACACAGATACAGGAATTTCATGTACATTGCATTTTTTGTTTTTTAGAGAGTTGATTACATTAATTACATCCTGGGGTATGATTATAGGAATTGCCATCGAATGCAGATAGTCACCTCTAAGGAAGCTGAGAGGATTTGTGGAGGAAGGCGGTAGACTTTGATCCAAGTTAGGTGCAATATTTGGGAAAAATTCATTGAAAGCTTGTGCAATTTCTAAAGGTTCAAATTTTTTTTTGCCGTTACAGAGTATGTGATTTGAGGCACTGTTTTTTATGGTTATGGTTAGAAAATTGGCGAGTTGTTTTCCATATCTTATGAGTATTATTTTTAAAACCGGTAAACTGAGCAATATAGTAAGATCTTTTTGCTTGTCGTATAGTAGTATTTAACATATTGCGGTATTGTTTATATTGAATCTCTGTTACAGCACCTACTTTATAATCTTTGTAAAGATAATTTTTTGTCCTTATAGAGTTAAGTACTGATTGTGATATCCAAGGATTGTTTAATCTCTCTTCAGTTATTAATTTGGATTTAAGTGGGAAACAATCGTCAAAAGCTTTTTTAATTTGATCTATAAATTTTTTACTGTTGTCATTGACATCGTTGTTATCAAGGAGAGCATTCCAGTCGATCATACTGATTTTTTGTGCAAATTTTTCCTTATTTGTTTCATTTATTATCCGAAACTCAACTTTATGTAATTTATTAGATTTGGAGGGAACAGTAACGTAGGCAGTGAGTGGCGTTAGGGAGGTCATAGGGCAACCCAGGGAAGCTGGATGAGTGGAGAGCAGCTGTGGGAGCAGAAACGTGAGTTTTTATTGCGGCAGTGGTGGTCTGGTGCTGGGAGGCAGTGATCGGGAACGCCAGTCTCTCCATCAGGAGTGCCTGCAATAAGCGCGCTTGTTTAGCTTCCGACGCTCTTGTGTAACAATTGTCTGCTACGTGTCCCCTCCGCAGTCAATAATCACACTGAAGTGACCTCCTCGCCTCTGCTTTGCGTGCGTGACAGTGGTCAGCAGACTGTCCTCTCCTTTCACAGAAGTCTCATTCGACGGTGGTGCACACGTTGCTGGTGTGGTCACGCAGGAGACACCTTCCACAGTTAGGCGTTGTGCCACTCCTGTGGTTGTCGTGGTGATAGTTGTTATTGTTGTTGTTCTTGTTGCTATTGTTGATGTTGCCTCTGCTTTTGTAGTATCTTTCTCTCCCTCTCTCTCTCTCTCTCTCTCTCTCTCTCTCTCTCTCTCTCTCTCTCTCTCTCTCTCTCTCTCTCTCTCTCTCTCTCTCTCTCTCTGTGTCTGTCTCTTTTGCATACACAAACACACACACACACGCACACACACACACACACACACACACACACACACACACACACACACACACACACACACATACACACACACACACACACACACACACACACACACACACACACACACACACACACACACACACACACACACATACACACACACACATACACACACACACACATACACACACACACACACACACACACACACGCACACACACGCACGCGCACGCTCATAGAGACACACACACACACACACACACACACACACACACACACACACACACACACACACACACACACACACACACATTATCAAAAACAAATTGGTAATTTTTTTTTTAACATTAAAAGAGCACCGACCAAGGGAAAACAAAAGGACATTAAAATAATTCCCACTTGTCCTCAGATCCTGTACAGAGGACAGTAGGAGAAATAAAAGCAAGGGGTGGAGTATCAGTTAACATTAGAAGTGTCTTGACACTTCTCTTTTAAAAGAGTTCAAGTCATAGGCAAGTGGAAAAACAGACAAAGGAAGAGAGTTCCAGAATTTACCATTGTAAGGTATGAAATCTTGAAGATACTGGTTAACTCTTGCATTAGAAAGATGGATAGAATAGGGATGAGAAGAAGTAGAAAGTTTTGTGCAGCGTGGCCGCGGGACGGGGGAAAGCATGCAGTTAGCAAGTTCAGAGGGTCAGTCAGCATGAAAATAGCAGTAGAAAAGAGATAAAGATTCAGAGATACAGAGCAAGCTGCTGGAAGGACGAGAAAAATGGACCCAGACGCCATGGGACACCTAACTTCTTGGAAGCTGATTTAGCAAGAGTAGAGAGTTGCTTGTTTAGTTAAAGATATACCGAGTGTGTTTAATGTGGAGGAGAGGAGATAGATATCTTGAAGGTTATGTCGAGTAGATAGTTGAAGAAATTAAGTTTTTGAGGGTTAGGTGGTGAGTTAAGTGAGAGATATACAGCACAGATGAATTTAGTTAGAAAGTGACATTGAAATCTGAGCTACAAGGTAGAAAATTATGAAGATTCAAGAATATGGGCACGAGAGCAAGTAATGTCGTTACGCACATAAGCGCAACAGCCAGCTTTGGCTTGAAAATGAGAATAAAGAAAATATGAGGGAACAGAGAAGGGGCTGCTGTCAGTAGTCACATGCAACTGTATTTCAGTTAGGAAAAGAAAATGAGGTTTAGTGGAGGAGAGATGGTGTTCCACAGATTGGAAATTAGATCTAAGGTCACGGATGTTGCAGAAATCGTGAGTAAAAGTATTAGAGGAAGTGTCAAGACACCCAAGGTCGTCTGTAGAGGGGGTCTGACGTACGGACATTTGTGGTCCCCTCCCCAGATGGGGACTGCGAGGCTGGGTGTTTAGAAGCCAGTTTTAAATTTTTTAGTTGAAGAGAGTGCAAAATAAGTGTAAGGTGTAGTAATGTTATGTAGGTAATAGTAGAAGTTGTCCTTATAGGGCAGGCTGCAGCTACTCTCCTATGTAAATGAGACACTAAAGGAACCGGGAAGAGAGGACACAGAGGACTGCAGCACCGCCTACATCCCCGTAAGTACCTCTTCTGGAATACTCCACCGGGCGGCAGGGTGTCTACTGTCTACTCCATAATAGTACTCCATAAATGTCTCCAGGACAAACCGCTCTCCCGATGGCGACTCCAAGTGACATGATACCTCCATTAATTTTTCTACATCAGTTTTTGCAACATTTGTGGTCTTAGATCTAATTTTCAAAATATGGAACACCACCTCGCTATAAATCTCATCTTCTTTTCCTCACTGAGATCCAGTTGTCTGAAGCTACTGACAGCAAACTCTATTCTGTTCCCTCCTACTTTCTTTATTCTCATTTTCAATTTAAAGCTGGCTGTTGGGTCTACGTATGCATCGACATAACGTGCTCTTATGCCCACGCTCATGAATCTTCTTAATATTCTACCATCTGGCTTACACTTAACTATCACTCTACCACTAAATTCTTCTGTGCTAATTATCACTCTCCTAAAAAATGTTTTCTATATCATCAACCGGTAGCGCCAGTAGGCTTATGGAAACACAGATGGACCTGCCTCGCCAGCGTAGGTTTTCAGATTTTTCATTGTGACGACTCAATTGTTTACATTCTCCATTGAAATATGTTGAGAACGTGCGAGGCTAATTACTACTACAGCATCAGATGCATATAACATTGTAATTCCTGTCTGAGAACAGTATGGCAGCAATTTGGGTAGTCTTTGGCCA
>JAXIVD010007140.1:0-15000 GCA_036785275.1 Cancer borealis
TATATATATATATATATATATATATATATTTATATATATATATATATATATATATATATATATATGTATATATATATATATATATGTATATATATATATATATATATATATATATATATATATATATATATATATATATATATATATATATATGTATATATATATATATATATATATATATATATATATATATATATGTATATATATATGTATATATATATGTATATATATATGTATATATATATATATATATATATATATATATATATATATATATATGTATATATATATGTATATATATATATATATATATATATATATATATATATATATATATATATATATATATATATATATGTATATATATATATATATATATATATATATATATATATATATATATATATATATATATATATATATATATATATATATATTATATATATATATATATATATATATATATATATATATATATATATATATACATATATATATACATATATATATATATATATATATATATATATATATATACATATATATATATATATATATATATATATATATATATATATATATATATATATACATATATATATATATATATATATATATATATATATATATATATATGTATATATATATATATATATATATATATATATATATATATATATATATATATATATATGTATATATATATATATATATATATATATATATATATATATATATATATATGTATATATATATATATATATATATATATATATATATATATATATATATATATATATATATATATTTATATATTACTAGATACCAATAGGTAAACAGAACTTTCTTTCATAAGTGAGTGTCATTTTGTAGGATTTCTATCACTCATTCTTTCTTTACAATTATAATACTGAGTTTCCATTGCTTGACAGGAAAATGGAAAAGTTTGTTCAAGAACAAAATACATCACCCCTGGCTAAGAGGACAGTACCAGAATCTTTCTTCAGAAGATTCTTCAGAGACAGAAGATTATGATGATGGTGGGAATTTCTTTCTTTTGTTATCATATGTTATCAATGCAAAAATGGTATTCTTACACTTACACATACTCATCTACATTCATCTTGCCATGCTTTTTAGATATTTATTTGTCTACTATTTTTACAGATTTTCTGCTTTTTTGTCATCCTCATATATTATAATTCATTTCAACCAATTTGGTATGATTAAGATCCTTAGCTCATACTTATAAAGAATTAGGATTCGATCTGAAGACTGCGTGCTAAAAATCTCAGACGGTTCCAACCTAGTGAGCAGATCTTAAGGCTTTAGCTGAAATTGTGTCCCAGATGGTCAGGAACATGTCATATAACATATAGCAAGCATTGGGTTTGAATAACATGAATTTAACCTGTAAAAATGACGATGACCGGTTAAGATTAAAATGAATAAATACATATATGAGGATATGTTTTTAACGCCATAATAAACATAAACACAGATGCGCTCATCCTCAGGGAAACTGAGGTTTCTGTCCTTGCATATGTTGTGCAGCATGGCACAGACCTCAATTATTCTGCACACATGCAGGGGAATGATCTCTAATTTAATTTAATGGCCGATCTCTCTCCACGACGGAATCCAGACAAAAAAACCTTGGACAAAAACCCTCTAGGAAAAAACCCTAGTACAAAACACCCTTGGAAAAAACCCTTCAGTTAATTTGCGAAATAGGACAAAACACCCTGTTATATTTTTTCTGTTTTTGGACTAAACCATTTTTACCATTAAAATAAAAAAATATATATAATTTAAGTAATATATATTACTGAAGTAATGAAAAATATTATAATCTTTTTTCATGTTGGTTCATTCCACCAGTTCATTGTTTTGTCTGATTACTGTAATTCCCAATGTATAGGTAAAAACCTCTTTCTAAAAAAAATTATCAATGCAACGGAGGCCAATAATGCATCCAACTGCTGAGGAAAGAAAAGATAGGTTAGTTAACTTATGTTTTTGTGATTCGGGTTATTATACAGTGAATGTAATATTTTGCATCTCTCTGTATTCAATGCACTACAAATAGTAACAAAATTTTTTTTTTTTTTTTTTTTTTTGGGGGGGGGGGGGGGGAAGCTTTGGTCCTCAGATTTTTTTCCCTGTTATTTTCTTCCTAGGGGGATTTTGTCCTTGTCACTTCTTGTCCTCTTGTGTGTTGTGTACAGCATAATGTGAATAATCTAGTATGATCATGATCAACTCTTCTGCTGAGGCCCTTACATATAACACAAGTTGCACAAAAGGATCGGTGCAATTTTCATACTGTATATACTAGTCAAGGTAACCTAACCACAATTTAACCTTATTAGCTCCGGCAACCACGGGTCCTTGAGACTGCCGGATATTCAAAATTTCCAGATTATTGATGTTTTGCCCCCTGACCCTATATGCTGTATATATTGTAACAGAAAATTACTACAGTGCTTTGTATTATGTATTTCAATAGGTTATGATTTTTTTTCATTAGATTGGATTCCTATTTTTCCTCTTTCTTAGGTACCACCCTGCATGTTTGGGAAATTGCTATTATATAGATATAGATAAATGAAAATAGTCGTTATTTGTGTTTCTAAAGAATAATCACAAATCACGAAAAAAGTAATTATACACATGTATGGTATAGAAATAAACCTTTTTCAACTTCCTGTTCTGCAAAGCTGTTATACCTGTAAGGGTATGACTAGTTTTGATGTCAAGGGAATGCACTACAAAGATCTCTCCATAAGGTAGATTGGTGCCCTTGAATTCTTCTTCAAGTAAAGTGTAGCACTTTCAGGGGTCATGATTTCAAAACTTTTTTGACGTACATGGTTATTCATTGGCTTCTTGTGAGTTGTCTTTGTTGTCCATTTCACTATTGGTACCACATTAGGAATTGAAGGAGGAATGAAATTTCAAATTATAATTTCCTTTACAGATGATTGGAGGAAAGTTATCAACTACAGCAACGAGCTGCCCAGAGGAGGTCTCCCTGCTGGCATCAGTGACACGGATGAAACCACTGATACAGATGCTTCTGAGAACTCAGGTTGAAAAACTTGAATAACATAGATAATATAATGTTAGATTTCTAGTAACTTTAGGTTGGTGGTAAATGAGTATAAGAGAAGTCTGGTAGAATTACATGACCTGTGTTCAATTTGTACAGTGCTTGAGCCTTTTTTATTTATTTATTTATTTATTTATGTATTTATATATTTATTTATTTTTCTTCTGTCTTAACCAATAATCTTTGAGCTCTCCACTGCACCACTCCCTCATTCATGTTTTATTTTTTAATTAAGTTTTAATTTTATTATCTATTAACCGATAGTTATGGAACAGTAAAATAAAAAAAAAACTAACTTTCTCTCTGTTCAGACATACCCAAGTAGATAGTGTAGTTTACAAAAAGTGTTGAAGTGAAGTATTTTCAGCTGATATTGAGTATCTACCTCGGCTGTGGCATTTCCAGTGTTGTCTCACGTACCTCATGCCATTATACTCACCCATTAAAGTATATTACACTAATTTTTACTCAGTATTTTTTTGGTTACTGTGTCTTACAAGCCTTATATGATGAGACTGGAACATTGAAGCTGCTGTCTTCACTTGCCAGCTTGTACCCAACAACCACCAAATCACTTGATTATGGATATGTTGTGTCCACTTTCAGAATATGAAAACAATCCATCTCCCTTTCAGTCACTATGTATCTATCTATATACCAGGCTGTCACTCCTTAAAAGGGGGTTGGTCAAAACAAGTTATACACACATCCATGCCCACCATGCTCACTTCACCCGTAGGCCTCTAAAGGAGAAGAGAAGTGCATCCCCACCCAACACAGCGCGTCAGGTCAGTTACGCAAATGGAGTCCAAGGTAAGGGTCATATCCACAGCAGGCTTATCCTTACCATGTCATATTTAGCTGATGCCTCCCCCTCCCTGCACCTGATCTCATCCAAGGGTCACACCAGATTTGCAGGAGCTTCCTCAAAAGTTCATCAGGTCTGCATAATTTCATATGCATTCACCACTGCCTTTCATTCACTATCAAGCACAATCATCTTTCCTTGCCCCTGTAGAGGGGCATAGTGTGGCCTGATGCAGTACATAATACCTCAGACTTCAGTCTCTGGTCCAATCACTTTTCGGGATGTCTTTTTCTTTTTTCTAGCTTTATTTTCTCTTATTTCATCTCTTTTCTTTCTTACCTCCCACTATCCTCTTCTTTTCCTTTCTTTGCTCATGTGGCCTACTTTACCGTTAACTTTCATGAGCACTGCAGGTACCCAGTAAATATTGCAAAAATTACCTTCAAAGGACAAGACCTTCCAGACAGTGTATACATAGGTGGAGCCTTTTGTAAGGTTAAACCTTACACTCCCCATCCCTCCCCCTCGTCAGTGTCAGTAAACAGATAAAGGAGTTGGTGAAAAAGAGTAGAAGGAAAGTGGATAAAGAGTTTGGTATAAAGCGAGTGAGAAGTTTAATGAAAATAAGAAGTTATTTGGAAGGAAGTTAAGAGAGGATGGTGAGCAAGGTTGACAGTTGAAGAGGGAGTAAATGTCAGAGAGGCGGTTATGGTGTTCAAAGATTCAGTAACGCAGTAGCAGCATATATGATTGGGTATAGACTTCTGATGGCTCAGAGGATGAGAAGTGCACGGTGAACAGTTGTGATAAAGGAGGCAATAGAAGAATAGAGGAGAGCATATTATATTAGAAAATGCTGCAAGGGAATGTGTCAGAGAAATGAAAAGGAAAACTGAGTATAAGTTGGAATATAATGGTTAAGGAGTTTGGTATAAAGCTGAATGAGAGGATAAACGAAAATAAAAAGTTTTGGAAGGAAGTTAAGAGCTGGGAGGAGTATCGGGTGTCAATATGATAATCAATAGAGGGGATGGAGTTTGTGCAAGTGGTAAAGAGAAGGTAAATGAAGTGTGAAAGAGTCACTTTGAACGTTTAGTGAATGAGAAGACAAAGATAAGCAATATTATCGAGCATGGGTTTGGAAGCAGGTGGAAAGTGTGAGTGTGCGCAGAAAGGAATGTATAGAATGGAAGTAAAGAAAGCAATAGACAAATTCAAGTGTGGCAAAGTTGCAGGTGTAGTTGGCATAACTGCATACATGTTAGAATATGGATAAGAAACAGTGGTAGAATGGATGTGTCTAATATGTGACCTTGCCTGGAAACAGAAAAATACCAGATCAATGAAAGAAGGCAATTATTGTATCCTTGCATGAAAGTAAAAGTAATATAGATGAGTGTAATAATTATAGTGATAACTTTACTTAGTGTGCCGGGAAAAGTGTATGGGAAAATCCTAACAGAGAAGCCTGACCTGCTTGGAGGAGGACATGCCGCTCGCTCACGCTAACACTAGGAATATCAGGTGGTATTTATCCATAACAAATATTTGATTGTGTTTTTGTGTGTTAACACAAGAGATACGAGGTTATATTTTTACCATAACAAGTATTTTATCTTGAAACCATTGTTACGAATGGTCCATGTTTGAATTAAAGGAATAGGTGGTAAAACTCCGACGTTCATCATATTCTTTCTGGAAGACACACAGGCGGCATGCTGACGAGTTTGAAAAGAAATTGGCGGCGAAACGCTCATCACATACATCGCATTTAGGTGATATCTTTATTGTAGGTTGACTGTAGAAAAAGAGAAACGATTAACAATGCAATTAACGAGAAAAGGGTGAGAAGCAGGTAGAGGGATTAATGGCGTTTTATAGGAAGGTGTTTTCTTCCATCAACCACTCCGACTTTGACCAAATCTAGACTTGTAACACTTTCCATGGCATCCCCCACTGAAGTCGAACAAGCGAAGCAATAATACTAAAAGTTTAAATGCCTGTTAAACTGAGTTTCTGTAATGTTCTAGTATTACTAGATGAAACTGTAATAATAAATATTTCCTCCATAGGTATCAACACATTGCGAAATTATCCAATAAATACTTAAAACATTTCCTTATATTCAGGTGACTACTTCAAACTGCATCAAATTTGGCGCCTGCATTATTCGCAATAACTCACTTATTCGAACTACATCGAATGTCTGAACTTCGAAGCACCACTGAAGAAATTGAAATCAGTTGTGCTCCAGACCTCGTAAGTGACGGATCGACTGCACCTTGTTTTCGCCTAGGGGGAATTTTGTCAGTTTTCTGCGATACCATTCGCTTTTGACACGTTGACTCAATTATGTGTGAGCAGCATAGGACTCTTGCATTGCACAGGACCTCAGGTGAGATGACGTCAATGGAAAGTTATCAACCTGCTATTCTGGCAACCTTACCATGTAAGTAAGCACTTCTCCATCCACCTGTCATGGCTCCTCAACTGCATGGAGAGGACAATTACGGGGATGATTATTTGGTAAATTTATACTTTGTCAATATTCCCTATCTCTACCCACAACCCACCAACCCCCCCAACAAGCTTGGAGGACCTTGGGGAATCGAGGTTTTTTTGGGGGGAGGCATATATGAGTGATATATGGTCTTTGAAAAATCTAGGGGAATTTCCCTAGATTTAGGAAAAATTTCCCAGATCTAATCTAATTTACCCTAACCTAACCGGGGGGGCGCAGCCCCCCTGGACCACCCCGCTGACACTGTTGTAACCTAATTTACCCTAACCTATCCTAACCGGGGGGGCTGCGCCCCCCATGGATACCCCCGCTGACACTTGTTACCTAACCGAACCTATTTATTGGTTGAATTGCAAATTTACCAAGTATAATTTCATAACTCACAATACCTTAACGAGAGCATGAAGTTCCTGGCTGTGGGGTCATCCTCTACTATTCCTCCAAGGAGCCATACAGTGGGGACACTGAACAGCTGCTGGTAGGACGCCGTGCTCCCTCAGAAACTCGTACACCAAATCGTTTTTTGAATGAAATTTTGCGATTATTTGCCAATAATCCAATTCACAACCTTCACAAGGGATTTCAATGGTAGCCATGATACAACTGAGGAGAAAAATGTCACCTGACCTGTGTTTGTAGCTGTGCCACGCCTACTATTACATATAGCAAGCTGTGATTGGCGCAGCTGGTGCTGGTAATTGGTGGTGGCACGTCATTGGACAGAGGAAATATAGACAATATAATAATCCTCTGTAGCAACTACCCACAAGCCCATGCTAGAAACAAAAGCCCGTGCTAGAAACAATTGATAGTGTTTGTTTGTTTATGTTGACTTGGAGAAAAAAGTCCCCAAACGTACCACATTCCCGGACGTATTGCAGTGTTATTATTCATTTCCGACAGGTAGTGTGATCAGTGAAAATGTTGTAAATAGTAAGAGCAACAAGCTGAGGGTAACCATAACCATCAACTGTTTAATGGCATAAAGTTAAGTAATACCGATTATTTTAAGATTTAACTATTAAAGGTCCTGGAGAGAGAGAGAGAGAGAGAGAGAGAGAGAGAGAGAGAGAGAGAGAGAGAGAGAGAGAGAGAGAGAGAGAGAGAGAGAGAGAGAGAGAGAGAGAGAGAGAGAAGAAAAAAAAGTTGTGATATGTTCAGGGCTGTGGTACAGTGTACAATTCATGCATGGCTTATGGCTTGCGTGTTCGAGCCTCTGGCCCACAACAGCTTCTTGGTGAGAGGAGTAGCTCTCTCGTTAATCTTAGCAGAGTTTTATGGTCTAATAACTATCAAGCTCGGGGAGATTATCGGTAAATCTGCATAACTACTGCTCGGACGACATCGATATGAATATGAAGTCCTATATATTATACATAGTGTACTCAACACATTTAGGAAGGTTTCAGGCGGTGTTCGTCATTATATATAGCAACTGTAGGCCATATATGACAATCCGAAAAAAAATTAGTGTGGAATGCCTAACTTTTGGGTAATCAAATATAAAAATCTTATAACCGAGCCTAACCAAACCTAACCTGATCTAACCGAACCTAACCTTAATCTAAACTTAATATAACCTTAACCTAACCTAACCTAACCAACCTAACCTAACATAACATAACTTTAAAGACGTTTCGCGAGGTAAATAATGACGGGCACCGCCTGAAACCTGCACAGATGTGTTGAGTACACTCAATAGCGGCCCTATGATTTGTTGGCGCCCCGGGCAAGCTGAACTAAGGTGCCCTTACAAGTATAATTTTGGAAGATTTTCACAAGGAGAGAAACTGAAAATGTAAAATGCTGAGGATCAAAGCTATTAACTATATTATATACTTCAATACAAGTCAAGCACGTTAGATGACGTGTACAAGCTGACGGTTGTGGAAATTTCCTTGTCTTTGTCACGCCCTCCTTATTGACGCCCCCTAGCACATGGCACCCCGGGCGGCTTCATATATATATATATATATATATATATATATATATATATATATATATATATATATATATATATATATATATATATATCGATATTGCCCGAACAGTTATGCAGATTTACCTAAACATCTTGCACTGATACGTCATAACTAATATTTGCCATCTCATCACTGCTTATTATTAATAAAGGATTCTGTGCAGGCGTTATTACTCACATTCACATTGGATTTCTGGTTCAGTATAGTGTAAATACTATTAATTTAATGAAACTAGTGTGTGTGTGTGTGTGTGTGTGTGTGTGTGTGTGTGTGTGTGTGTGTCAGGGGGGAAGGAATGGGGCTGGGGAGAGGTACAGGGGCGCATTGCGGCGAGGAGCAACACGCCAAGCCAAGTGGTCTTAGTTTTTAAATTTTTTTATAATAAATTATATATATATATATATATATATATATATATATATATATATATATATATATATATATATATATATATATACACATATGTATATATATATATATATATATATATATATATATATATATATATATATATATATATATATATATACATATACATATCTACATATAGATATATTTATTCATTTATTTATTAATTCATTATTAGTATTAATTATTAATTAATTATTAATTATTATTTCATTTATTAGTATTAATGATAGGATAACTAAAATAGTAATAGTATTTGACCTAAGTATAAAAGATTAAAGGCGTTTACATGTAATGTCAAGACTACTTGCCAAGATGCAATGACTAGGCAAATTCTGACCAACATATCGCAAACACTTTCAATATACGAATTTCTGCGTTTGCGACTGTTTTGCCTCTAGTCATGTAACGAATCACAGCTCATCAAACTTCATAACTTCATCTGTGTAGACAGTGAGCGAGATAATATTTCGATTAAATAAGAGGAAAGTAAGACGTTCAAGACCATAACAGTTGTAGAAATAAATAAGATTTATAATATATATATGTTGTTTTTTATATAAAAGCTAACCAAAAACAAGCATAAAGCTTGAAATATATTAGGGAAGTGTTGAAAATAACGAATGTGGGCCCTCTACGTGGGTGGAGCGAAGCGGATGTGTGTGTTTTCATGAGAAAGAATCTGGGTATATATTTCAAATAAATCAGAGGAAAGTAAGATGTTTGACACCATTATAGTTGATCGTCTACATAAGATTTATATTATATATATTCTTTTTAATATAGAAGAACGCCAAAGACAAGCAAAAAGCTTGTAATATATTAGAGAAATGTAGAAAATAACAAGATGTGACATTCAAACCTGTGTGGGTGTTGATGTTTCAATGCATGTTGTGGTTGTAGCTTCGACTTACAATTGTTCCCTTTTTCCTAATAATAAGTAAAAAGCATATCATATTGTTTACAATTATTTTCATCAAATTAAAGTAAGAAATAAGATGTTTGTATATTGCACAAAAATATGTAAGTCAAAGAAAATTTAGACACTGAAGACAGATCCAGTTTCGAACACAAAAATTTCACTTGGAGCGAGCCCGCACTCCAGATACGAAGGCCGGGCCCGCGTCATGTGAAGACATCCAGTGCTCACACATACACACATACACACACACACACTCTCATACACACACACACACACACACACACACACACACACACACACACACACACACACACACACACACACACACACACACACACACACACTCTCTCTCTCTCATACACACACACACACACACACACACACACACACACACACACACACACACACACACACACACACACACACACACACACACACACTCTCATACACACACACACACACACACACACACACACACACACACACACACACACACACACACACACACACACACACACTCATACACCCACACACAGACACACACTCATACACCCACACACACACACACTCAGACACACACACACATCTTGCTGCTACTGGTAAGGTGATCTGAAGACGACGGTAGATGGACATGTTGTGGGCTTAGGACGAGTGTGGAGAGTGCTGTAGTTTCAATACAGAATCAGCAGGATATACATTTCGAATAAATAAGATGAAAGTAAGATGTTTGAGATCATGACAGTTGTTGAAATACATAATATTTACATTATTAATGTTGTTTTTAATATAACAAATCCACAAACAAGCATAATGATTGTAATATATAAGGGAATTTGTACTACATAGCGAGATGTTGGCTTCTACCTTAGGTGGAGTCAAGGATGGAAGCGGTGCGAAATATACGAAGAAACCATGATATCTATTTCGAATAAATCTGAAGAAATTAAGATGTTTGAGATAATTTCAGTGCTTATAATTTAAAATATGTATATAATATATGTCGTTTTTAATATAAAAGAAAACTAAAAACAAGCATTAAGATTGAAATATATTAGGAAAATTGTGGCAACATCAACCACATTTCTCCTTAAAATCGTGTTCGTGAAAACAAACGAAGTTTGGCGACACATGTAAACGCTTTAAATTTTGTGTTTGTTTTACGTGAAACACTTCGTGAAACACTTCATTATCAGTCTCTATAGTATTGTGATGTGGGAAGAATACAGGTGGAAAATAATACTAATGAGGCACTTTTAAGATTTTCCAAAATCAAGGGTAATGGTAATGTCATGTATGACTAAGATAGCAAGCACACTATGCATGTTATTATTGTATAGCAGGGGTGGCCAACCTATGGCGCATGCGCCAAACGTGGCGCATTGCATGATTAGAAGTGGCGCATTGCATCCTTGTGATAATAATAAAGTAAGCCTACTCATAGGGGGTACAAGAGATTTATGGCGCATCTGAAACCGTATGACAAAGTTGGTGCATGGTATGTAAAAGGTTGGCCACCCCTGTTGTATAGCTACTATAGTTTCGTTTGCCATATGATAGAATAAGAGAAAACATGACTTTGACCAGTAACTCAATTGCTCTCTCTCTCTCTCTCTCTCTCTCTCTCTCTCTCTCTCTCTCTCTCTCTCTCTCTCTCTCTCTCTCTCTCTCTCTCTCTCTCTCTCTCTCTCTCTCTCTCTCTCTCTCTCTCTCTCTCTCTCTCTCTCTCTCTCTCTCTCTCTCTCTCTCTTTTACTCATAACCATTCACATAAAAGTAGTTGTAGGTGGGAACTCTTTGCATCCATCCACTCAGTTGTGTTCATTATAATAGTATCGGTTATGTATAGCTGTTATTGGGTGGGAAACTATAGATATTAGTGGGACATTTCATATACAAGTCCGCTCTTTTGTCCAAATGTAAACCTTGTATAAAAACTAAACTAACACATGAAAAAAACAAACGGTTCTAATATAGTCATTAAGGAAACTGTCAAACAGAACTTTGGTGAAAACAATATCCTGACTTGTAGAACTTTGGTAAAAACAGAATCCTGATTTTGTACAGCCTAAGTTTTAAGTTGGAACTGACCAATGTTTGAGAAAACGTAAATGAAAAATTATAAGATTATAATACATAGCTTCTTCCTCAACTCTGCTTAGGCGTCAATTTCACATGTAGATAAAAATGATCTAAAATACCATTAAAACTTGATATAACGCTTAATACTGAGTAAAAATCACATTAGTATTATAATGACATATCTCCATTTAGATTAGGGGGCAAAGCATCCCAGGCTTACATTATTCCCATTAATTCACTCGCTCCCTCAACCCTCGGTTTTTTTTTTTTCTAGAACCGGTCCTGCCTCATAGCATTGATAAAATACTAACTTTTTATAATGCAAGTAAGTGGTAATCATCTAAGCGCAGGGTCTCTGTGTTCTTACATAGTAATCAGCAGCCTTAACCTGATTGGCCATTAGAGGATGGGCTGATCCTGAAAATACATCCATAACCCGTTTGATTGTGTATAAAAGAATGATGTAGGATCAGATGACTCATTACTGATCACATCATTGTTGCTTGAGAGCAGCATACAGACCGAGATTGTCTTCAGTCTCTCACAGTTTACCATGCTACCTACCATGTTGTTATTCTTGGTGTCAACAGCTATTTTCATGGTTACTACTCATCTGAAAATGATGATTGCCTGCTTGCCTTGCCTCGGTTTCCTCTGCACGGAACTTTCTACTTACTCATATCTAAATTCTGTCCACATTTCCAATTTTTCATGATTTAATTTTTCCCACTGGTAACGTAAAACACTACCATCTTTTGTCTTGTCTAGCGTCTATACGCTAGACTTTCTAAAGTATCAAAACACGTTGGAAACTATAATCATCTTCCTCCTTTTAGAACTCCTGTACGTTGTTTGCATTTTAGGAAAGAACTTTTTTTCAACCTTGGCCATTCTCCTTTTTATGTTAAGACTGCGCTTGCGCTGGTCAAACTCCGCTGAATTTCCACATCTGAATACATTCATTGGTTGTCAAATAAAGATAGATAAAGATTCCATCCTTGTTACCACACTAAAAAAAGACCAATTATTTCGTTTTCTATTTCTTGCATAACTCCTCTCTCTCTCTCTCTCTCTCTCTCTCTCTCTCTCTCTCTCTCTCTCTCTCTCTCTCTCTCTCTCTCTCTCTCTCTCTCTCTCTCTCTCTCTCTTTCTCTCTCTCTCATATTGAACTCGTAACTCATGTAAGGTAGATTTCAATGCAGTCATTATAATCTGTTTTATTTTTGTAAGTTAAAGAAAACGTTAGACAATGTTGCTCGAAGAAGAATGGATGACCTTGCTCTGCAGATACCAGGAAAGGGTTTTTATTACTGCAAAATAATGTACACACACACACACACACACACACGCACACGCACACGCACGCACGCACACACGCACGCACGCACGCACGCACGCACGCACGCACGCACGCACGCACGCACGCACACACACACACACACACACACACACACACACACACACACACACACACACACACACACACACACACACACACACACACACACACACACAACAATAAATATAAAATAAATAGATACAAAGTGGCAAGGCATTGACACTTAAATATTATACTAACAATTTCACATGGTGCTGCAGTGAAAATACACGCACGCTACCACACTCTATGCTTCAACTATTATTAATGAAATTACAATTGAGTCTTTCATCTGAAAAAAAAAAAATAAATAAATAAAAAAATAAAAATCTGCCGCTAAGATTCTTTCTCATTTTCACCTCATGATTTTTTTTTTTCTTCAGTGTTGAGGGAAACTGGGCCAGCGGGAAGGCCGTCATGCCCTCCCCCACCACACCCTCCCCGCGGGCGCTGGCTGTGACGTTACGCAAGCGTCTCCACGTCGCCAAGCCTTCGTCTGCTGGGTGAGTACACTGAATTCCGAACAGTTGGTCTTTTTGTTAATATCAAGGATTTTATTGATGTCCCAAGGTGGAAATATTGTGTCAGCCAGTAATTACTATGATTGTAGCTCACGTTTTTATTTCAAATACGTAACATATTTTTTATTTGGCGAAAGGATGAAGGGTGAGGATTTAAGTTTTTCGTAGATATCCTTAACCGTAAAAATTACCGCATAATAAATTGGATGGTGGAAGTAGGGGAAGAAATATAAATATTCCTCTAATTACTGTAGTGCGAGTTGCTTAATTTATGGCGTTTAGGTATTTCTTCTTTTCAACTCGTTATACGAGAAAAATAAGGATCATTTGGGAATTGCAAAATATACATAAACATTTATTTCCGCAAAGCGTAATGATGTGCAAATTAAGAGGAAGTAGTTGGCATATAATGTTATGACTAGAGTTAAGGTTTTGATTAGTACAACGACATACTCTGTTATTCCCTTTAGTGTACAATGGTGGAATCCAAAATTAAGCATTTTGTGACAAATACAAGCAACAGGGTAAATAATCTTAGCATGCAAGTATATCTTGGGAACGGCTCCAGGAATATAGTGAATTCCATTCAGAGGGTAATTGATGAATAGGAGACATCAATATTGATGATTTTAGGAGAACAGTGACTATCTACCACAATTGCAATATAAAAGTCAGAATGGAAACTTGAGATAAAGGTTTAGAAAAAGAAAAATTAATATAAACATTAAGAGCGCATTTTGGAAACTGAATGTTTATGCAGAGGTTATACCAATACAGTGGTCAAGCGTTCGGGCATGGGAACCTAGGGTCCTGGGTTCGATTCCCCGATATCTGTTGGCCACTTGCCATTCTTTGGTATTACCGCCGAGTGGTCAAAGACTACCCAAATTGTTGCCATACTGTCTTCAGACGGGACTTAGAATGTTTATATGTATTTAAGGCTTTAGCAGCAATAGCCTCTCGTCGTTCTCAACATATTCAAGAGAAAACGTAAACATTCGCCAAATAAGGCAAGAGGCAAATTCATCCTACCTCTATAAAGCCTACTGACGCCAATGGTTTGTGATAAAAAAAAAAAAAAAAAAAAATCAGAGGGAAGACAAAGAAAGAACAAACCGCAGATTTGTTGGTCCTTACGAGGCTGTTTGTAATTAACTACACTATCTTATCTAAGGTAAAAGAAGCAAGATAGTAAAGGGGAAGGCTCCTATGAGAGGTTGGCAAAAATTCTTCGAAAATTTGGAAAATCAGAAAAGTTTACTCTCAAGAA
>JAXIVD010007140.1:20000-21271 GCA_036785275.1 Cancer borealis
ACTCTCCTCAATCTCGTTTTTGTTCCTTTTAAGAAGTTAGAGTGTGGCTGGCTGGTCTAGATGAATGTATGATTTCCTTGTTGTTGTTGATATTTTGTTTTGTTATTGGTGTTCTTATTTGCTTGTTCATTTTGAATATAGTGTGTGTGTGTGTGTGTGTGTGTGTGTGTGTGTGTGTGTGTGTGTGTGTGTGTGTGTGTGTGTGTGTGTGTGTGTGTGTGTGTGTTTATATATATATATATATATATATATATATATATATATATATATATATATATATATATATATATATATATACACATAGACTACACTATACTTGACTGGACACTCGAAATCTGACCTTTTGCAAACCGGTCCTACAGCAGATTTTTAGAAAAATCAAATAAAATACTTAGAAATAAGATAGGAACCTCAAATAAAAGCAAACACTTCAGAGTGATGTAGAGAATATGTTTATGAGCAACAAAAACAAAATAGTCAACGTACGTCATCAGTGGGCGACAATTATTAAATCGTAAGAAACCAAGAAAAACACAAAATTTGCAATAATTTCCAGGAATATTGGAATTTCAATCTGAAAACACTTACATGCATAGCCCATGTAGTCTATATTAATATGCAATACCATAGAATACACCATACGTGACTGTGCACTCGAAATCGGGTCTTTCGCAAATGTGTCCTGAGGCGATTTTTTGTTTGTTTTATTTAAATAAAATACTTAAAATCATCATAGAAACCTCAAACAAAAAGCAAACACCTCAGAGTGATGTGAAGAATATATTTATGAGCAACAAAAACAAATTAGTCAACATACGTCATCGGTGGGCGACAATTATTAAATCCTGACACCAATAAAAAACACCAAATTTGCAATAATTTCCAGGAATATTGGAATTTCAATCTGAAAAAACTTACATGCATAGCCCATGTAGTTTATATTAATATGCAATACCATAGAATACACCATACGTTACTGTGCACTCGAAATCGGATCTTTCGTAAATGTGTCCTGAGGCGATTTTTTGTTTGTTTTATTTGAATAAAATACTTAGAATCATTATAGAAACCTCAAACAAAAAGCAAACAACTCAGAGTGATGTGAAGTATATGTTTATGAGCAACAAAAACAAATTAGTCAACATACGTCATCGGTGGGCGACAATTATTAAATCCTAAGACACCAATAAAAAACACCATATTTGCAATAATTTCCAGGAATATTGAAATTTTAAACTGAAAACGCATACATACATAGCCAATGTAGGTCC
>JAXIVD010007141.1:7500-15000 GCA_036785275.1 Cancer borealis
GACGCAGGGAAGACGTGGCTGCTGGTGCCTTTCACTGCTGGAGACGGTCGGGGATTTTGGGAAAAAGTTTTGTGAAGTAAAAACGTCTATTTTTAGCGACTGAAGGAAAGTTGTGCAATGTGCCATGATATGGATAAATAAATTCTTCATTACGTACTAGTGTCATTAAAGGAAAAAGTGACAACCATCAAAGCTGCTTGCAAGTACTTCATGTGTTGCATAAATGAAGTCACTCAGTAGAATGACATCAGATATTCATTTGAAGACTTGGTTTTACGCACAACTCAGTGTACTCTTGCATTACTCAACAAGATGCAGTATTGTATCGGAATAGGTCTTTTGCCACCCGTAGTCACCAATTGTATCGGAATAGATGTGCTTGGTCGGCCGGCCTTCTTTTGTATTCGAATAGATGTTGTTGGTACCCGGGCCTGGTACCCACGTGGCTTGGAGAGTAGAGGTAGCGTGGATGATACTGGAGGTCTTGTTTGAAACACACACGGCTTCTATAGATGATATATTGAACAACACACTTGATGTAGATATATAAATATACAGTGACTATGACCTTAGCTTGCCTTGAGAGAGATGACGACTTGTTGATGGTGGTAGCGAGCTGAGAGATGATGAGCTACTTGACAGAGTCGAGTCCGGAAGAGAAGTGAACGAGAAGCAGGTGCTGGCGGGCGACTGGGAGTAAGAGTGGGTGGAGCCAAGGGGTCGCGCGGTTAAAAATGCGCGACTATGATTGGCCTGAGTTGACCTGTGATGACGTCAAACTCACAGAGCATTCCTGATTGGAAGCGGCACGTGTGGCCTCTGACTGGCATGTGAATTCTAGGGGGGAATGGAAAATTCCCTTACCCGCACACACTCTCTCTCTCGGCTAAAAACAATGAATATCTTAAAACTAATTAACAATGATATACAGATATGATATGATACAAATACTTCCCCCTTGGAAGCATACGTCCTCGTATGTCGAGCTAAAGAATACAATCAGAGAGGGGGGGACGATGAAATACATTGAATACAATACAGAATACACAATAAGACTAAGACATAATAAAAATACATGAGACATGAACAAGATCAGGATGTAGCCTTTACATAGATACATATATATACATAATTTATACAGTTGGACAGGAATGAAAGGAAAGATGAAGGAAATGGCTAGTAGACTGGACGAGACCGGAGCTGATATTTAGGTGAGGATGAGATGGGGGTGAAGGTGGCTGACTTTCAACAATGTCAGGAGCATTTTCTGGTAGTGGAGAGGTAGGTTCGAAATCGAAACCACGATCAACCCGTTTGAGATGGTCTCTATGAACTAAGTTTTCACTGCCTGAACTTAGGTTTCTGAGTTTGAACTTGTGACCGGCCATCTTTTCGATTACACGGTGAGGTCCGTTGAATCGGGGGTCGAGCTTAGAGTGGCGGTCTTGGACTTTGGTGAACACGATGTCACCAACCTCGATGTCATGCGGTTTAGCGCGCTGATGCTGTTTATGCAGCATAGATTCCTGAGAGGCGGTAAGTCTGTCACGGACGGACATATGAATGCGCTGGAAAGCTGAAACGCGATTCTGAACATAATCGTCAACGTTGTATAGAGGACGAGGGTCAGAGGAGAGAAACTCATATGGGAGTCTTTTGTCAGAGCCATATAAAATGAAATGTGGAGACTCGTTGATCGATGAGTGAATCGCAGCGTTAAGAGAGCATGCGACTAGGAGAATGTGATAATCCCATGAAGAGCTTGAATTGGCAATGAAGCGTAAGATGTCGAGAATTCGACGGTTTGCTCTCTCGACTTTTCCGTTCGCTTGAGGGGAATATGGAACAATGTTGCACTTTTTAATTTGAAATGACTCGCAAACAGCTTTGAGGATGGCATTGTTGAATTCGGTGCCATTATCTGATAGAAGTACTTTAGGAGATGCATACCGGCATATGACTTCATCTATCAGTGCTCGTGCAACTGAACGTGCAGATTTGTCTTTGAGAGGAACCAAGATGCTGAAGCGTGAAAAACTATCGATACAGACGAGCAAATAGTGAAAACCGTTCTCCGTCAGAGGGAGTTTCAAAATATCGACTGACAGACTGTCCCAAGGAGCATGAGGGATAGGATATGGGAGGTTCGGAGACTCATGATGGAGAGAGGGACGATGCTCAGCGCATGAAGCGCATAAGAGACAATGACGGGTGATGTCTTTCCTCATGGAAGGCCAGAAATATGATCTTTGAGCCTGTTTGAATGCTCTATCTTTGCCTGGATGACCGGCAAGAGGGGAGTCATGAACGTGATACAAGATAATAGGGACAAGAGCTTCTGGAATGACAAGCTGAGATGCATGATGTAATGAATCGTCCTCAGAAATGACAGAACTAGATTTATAGAGGACATCGTCTCGAAGCAAAAAGGAATCTGGGGAGAATGGCAAGCTTGGAAGGTTACTGGCATCACCTGATTCAAGATAATAAATGAGACGTTTGCAGAATTGATCAGACCTTTGAAGGGATTTGACTTCCTCAAGAGTGGGGAGTGACTGTGAGGTTGTGAGCAGACTGACAGGAGCGACATGACGGGACAGAGCGTCAGCGACAGAATTAGCTTTACCTGGGAGGTACGCGAATGAAGGATTGTACTCTTGAACAGTGAGTTGCCAACGGGCAAATTTTCCGGTTAAACTGGTTCCTTTGAATAACTCTGTGACAGCAAAATGATCGGTTAGAACGTGGATCTTATATCCGAGTATGATGTCTCTGAAGTGACAAAGAGACCAAACGACTGCGAGAGCTTCGCAGTGAGTGACACTGTAGTTGCGCTCAGCAGCATTGAGCAGACGAATGGCAAAGGCAACTGCGCGTGATTTACCATTTTCATCTCGTTGCATGAGGACAGAACCGATACCGATGTTTGATGCGTCAGTGCAAAGAATAAACTCCTTATTGAAATTAGGAAATGCGAGGACAGGAGCGTTGCATAAGGCTTGCTTGAGGGTAGCGAATGCTTTCTCGCACTCGTCCGTCCATGCGAATGTTACATTCTTTTTAAACAATGATGTGAGAGGTTGAACGATTTTACTGAAATCTTTGATAAATTGCCGATAAAATCCTGCAAGGCCAATGAAACTACGAACGTCATCAGCAGAACTAGGAGTAGGAAACTGTGATATCGCATGAATTTTATCGTCAAGAGTGTGGATGCCATTTTTGTCAACCTTATGGCCTAAGAATTTGATTTCACGTTTGAGGAACTGACATTTACTGAGTTTAAGAGTTAACCCAGCCTTTGCAAAACGTGACAGAACGTCTGAGATGGTTTCGAGGTGTTCGGGAAGGTCCTTTGATGCGACTATCACATCGTCTAAGTAACAAAACACCGAAGAGCCTAAGAGGCCAGAGAGAACTGAGTTCATGAGACGCATGAAAGTTAAGGGACTATTACGTAAACCCATGGCCATACGTTTGAAAGCGTACTGGCCAGATGATGTGGTGAAAGCAGTGTAGTGCCGTGAACTTTCTTCTAGCTCGACCTGGAAGAAACCAGACTGAAGGTCGAGGGTGGAAAATACACTGTTTGAATCACCTATTGACTGGAGAAGATCAGACAAGATTGGCATAGGGAATCGATCGGGTATCGTCGCGGCGTTTAAACCACGGAAATCGACGACTACTCTCCACTCACCATTGGACTTAGGAACTAGAAACAGCGGGGCATTGAATGGTGATGCCGCTGGCTCTATGATATCCTCGTCCAGCATGCTTCTGACAGCGTCGTCCATTAACGTCCTGCGGCTGTGTGGGATGCGATAAGCCGGGAAGTAGATGGGTGTCGAGCCTGGGGTGAGGTGGATGGAATGACGAACAGCATCGGTCTTGCCCAGAGGTTCACCCGGAAGAGAGACACATGACCTGAAAGTCGATAAGAGGGCAAGTAAATCTGTTTTTGTTTCAGGAAAATCAACATCACCAATATGCTGGTCAAGAAGAGGAGGAGGAGAATCTGAGGCAATTGGTGAAGACATGGATGTGTGACAAGGAGATGAGGTGACAGGGGTGACAGGGGCAGGATAAGGGAGAACTTCGCCTAAAGTCACACCAGATTGAAGGGATATAGGGTGATTCGTGAGATTCTGAATGGCAATACAGCAAGAACTATCTTTGTCTAGGGTTGAAAGAACTGACTCGAGAGCGACACCATTCACTCGGGCAGAGTCGGGCAAACATAAGATGTCTGTCCCGGGGGGCACACCTTTGACGATGACGCGCACCAAACAGAGGTGGGTCTGTGTGACTACCACAGAGGAGGTCAACACAGCTTTCCTGAGTCTGGTGTTCGAGAGGACGTCAGACAGTGTTGTAGGAGAAGAGGGATTGTTGGTGTCGCTGTGCAGCGCTTCGCTAGGCGAGTCGGCTGGCGTAGATGATAAGACAGGATCAGGGATTACTGAGGGTGTCTCGAGCGATGAGGGAGGGACATGAGATGAGTCCTGAGAAGGCGTGTGCATGACAACGTAGACATCAGATGGTGGCGGTGACTCAGGGAAGGGTGAGGCAGAGATGAAGGTGCCATTCTGGGCGATTTGATGAATAGAAGGGAAAAGTGAGATGTTGAAGTGAGACATTGTATGGTATCCTATCAATATTTCAGCTGCAAAACATACATCATCCATGACATAGAAAAAATCTGAGATAGAAGGTTCAAGTGGAGACAAACAGATACTGAGGAGAACCTTTCTATGAGGTATGACAACGTTTCCAGAAATACCACTAACAGTGATGTCTGGTGGATAACTCTGAAACTTGTGCCTTGAGGCGGCAGCGAGTTTTTCAAAAACATGAGTTTTAATGATGTTGACTGAGGCACCAGAATCGAAAAATGCACGGCATTTGTGAGAGGCTAATTTGACGTCAGCAGTCAGACCTTGGAAAAATCCGGAGGATTTAACAGGGACACATGGGAGAGGCACTGTCTGTGCATCCGCGAAAACAACACGTTTATGAGATGACTTACTACCTGCGGTCTTTAGAATGGACTTGAGTGTTACCGAGGAGGTGCGAGGCTCTGGCGCGAATCGTTTCCCGAAGATTGAGAAGACTGCATTTGTTGCTGGAAAAGGCGACATTCCTCAAGTGAGTGACCGCGTTTATTATGAAGGGAGCAGAAGGCATTACTGTTGAATTTATGATAACCTCTTTCGTCAAGCATTACTCGACAGTCCGCTGAGACGTGACCTTTGAGTCCACATCGGTAACATGTTACCTTTCTCGAGTCACGGGAGGATGAACGGTGACGAGAATGAGAGCGTTGATCAGAACGTGACAAATGAGTGTTTGACGGTGGAGATGGGCTCTGAGGGAAAGAGCTTCGGTACTGAGAAAATGGGGGCTTGATTAAGGAATGCGGGGACTGAACTAAACTTACTGGCTGAGGAACAGGTGGCAATTTCTCTGATATTTTCTAGCACAGATCATACAAGAAATCTTCCTTACTGAATTTAATGTCGCTTGCAACGGTGAAGGTTGGTGAATCGAGCTGAACAAGGAACAAGAAATATGACATCAGGCGTTTGAAATCAGTAGAAGATATATTGCCGTCTGTGTCGATCCACTGAGAGGATTTAATTTGATCTGTTAACTCAGCACTGAGAGAGGATGCAATATTCTCTGCCTTATACACATCATGAGTAGAACGAGCAATATTAGTGAGAGTTTGAGCAATTTTGAGGAAGGAATGAGTTGCACCTAATTTTGAGTGACCAGAGAAATGAGAGATTAATGCTGTGGTGAGTTCATCGTATGTAGAAAAACTGAGGAATTTATCGGTTTTTATGAGTTTTCCCGCAAGACTAGATGGGTCATGACAAATCCGTGATTTTAAAATGGCTAATTTTTCCACATCAGAATGAGCTGAGCGACATGTACATTCATCATTTACACGCCGGACAAAGGCTTGGACTGATTCAGAGTTAGTACCAGAAAAAGGAGGAATTGAGACATTATCAGATATGAGAGTAACCTGAGGTGTGGGTGTGTGAGATGACTGGTCGTTAGACATCGCGATCACGTTGAGGAAATACACAAGGAAACAGAGAAACACTGAGTGTACACAAAAAATGTAGAATAACTAGCACAATAAAGAGAAAAATATAATAAGAACTAAGGTACTTAACTAGCAGAGGACCAAGGAGGTGGAACACGTGAGCGCTGACTGGTCACGTGGTGAATGGGCGTATTTCTGGGCTGCGACACGTGGTGAAGAGCGATGGGCGTCTTGAGGGCGGAGACACGTGGTGAGGGCGTGGAGAACTTGTTTGAGGGGCCACGTGGTGATGGGTGATGACCGTCTTGAAGGGACACGTGGTGAAGGGCGATGGGCGTCTTGAGGGCGTCTTGAGGGCGCCACGTGGTGATGCGTGGGCAGCGAAGATGGCGCGCCGCGAACAAAATGGAGGTAGAGGTGATGGGCGTCTTGAACAGCAGGGCGAGGAGGCTTGTACTCACTCGGAACAGATGCTACTGCAGAAGGGCGACGAAGGAAGCGACTGCAGGGCGTAGAGGAGAACACGAGGTGGGCGAGGCAAGGGCGTGTGTGTAGAGTCACTTACTGGCAGAACGATGCACGTGGTGAGGATAGAGACTTGATAATCTTGATAATTCGTCGCTTGGAAGAACGAATTCCACCGTTGCACACCAATTGTGTCGGAATAGGTCTTTTGCCACCCGTAGCCACCAATTGTATCGGAATAGATGTGCTTGGTCGGCCGGCCTTCTTTTGTATTCGAATAGATGTTGTTGGTACCCGGGCCTGGTACCCACGTGGCTTGGAGAGTAGAGGTAGCGTGGATGATACTGGAGGTCTTGTTTGAAACACACACGGCTTCTATAGATGATATATTGAACAACACACTTGATGTAGATATATAAATATACAGTGACTATGACCTTAGCCTGCCTTGAGAGAGATGACGACTTGTTGATGGTGGTAGCGAGCTGAGAGATAATGAGCTACTTGACAGAGTCGAGTCCGGAAGAGAAGTGAGCGAGAAACAGGTGCTGGCGGGCGACTGGGAGTAAGAGTGGGTGGAGCCAAGGGGTCGCGCGGTTAAAAATGCGCGACTATGATTGGCCTGAGTTGACCTGTGATGACGTCAAACTCACAGAGCGTTCCTGATTGGAAGCGGCACGTGTGGCCTCTGACTGGCATGTGAATTCTAGGGGGGGAATGGAAAATTCCCTTACCCGCACACACTCTCTCTCTCGGCTAAAAACAATGAATATCTTAAAACTAATTAACAATGATATACAGATATGATATGATACAGTATTCACTGTACGCAAAAAGCGACCAAAAATGACGGAGTAAGGGGTCTGGGAGGCCCTTCTTCTGTATTCTAGTCTATGAAAAGAAAAAGCCTAGTGAGGTAGTACGAAAGACTAATGTCTCTCCGAACTCAAATTGTCTTTTCTTTGCTAACCCATTTTAAG
>JAXIVD010007141.1:20000-21267 GCA_036785275.1 Cancer borealis
CGTTTCTTATTCTTATTATAAAGTTGTTTCGAAAAACTGTGTCATTAACTTGATTTGTTTAGCGTGAGACAGAATAGCTGATCCCTAAGCCTTCTCACTAAGTTTTATTTAATTTTAACTTGTGTGAAATTGAAGATCATGAAGAGTAAATGAGAAAAAAGGAAAAAAATGCTACGGTATGATTAAATAAGTTTCGATTTCATGTAATTTAACAGTAATTAAAGAAAAAGGCTTCAAATGAAAAAAATTCCTCCGCTCCCAGGAAATTAATTTGGTGTCCACGCATCTAACATGCAATGACAAAAAAACCCTCTAATAATAAGAGTTTTGTCAAATTCAAGGTAATAGTTCTATGAACTTAAGTAAAACAAAAAGAAAAAAAAGTGCAGTTTTATTAGCAGAGAATGAGTTCGTGTCCAAATAACTAACATGGAATTAAAGAAAATGCCCAAGAATAAGTAAAAATGTTCTTCAATATTAACATTTTTATCCAGTCCTTGGTGGAATTAAAGTAAATGCTGAGAGAGAGAGAGAGAGAGAGAGAGAGAGAGAGAGAGAGAGAGAGAGAGAGAGAGAGAGAGAGAGAGAGAGAGAGAGAGAGAGAGAGAGAGAGAGAGAGAGAGAGAGAGAGAGAGAGAGAGAGAGAGAGAGAGAGAGAGAATCGTTCATTGTTTTGGTCGGGATTCAGGATTACTGTCTTTTTTTTTTTTTATAATTTTGACCAATACAGAAAGGAACAACAGAGAGAGAGAGAGAGAGAGAGAGAGAGAGAGAGAGAGAGAGAGAGAGAGAGAGAGAGAGAGAGAGAGAGAGAGAGAGAGAGAGAGAGAGAGAGAGAGAGAGAGAGAGAGAGAGAGAGAGAGAGAGAAAAAAAAAAATCTTCTTTTTCTATTCTTCTTTTACTACTACTAATTCTACTACTACTACTACTACTACTACTACTACTACTACTACTACTACTACTACTACTATTACTATCACTACTACTACTACCACTACTACTTCTTTACTATTACTACTATTTATACTACTACTACTACTACTACTACTACTACTACTACTACTTACTACTACTACTACTACTACAACAACTACTACTACTACTACTACTACTACTACTACTACTACTACTACTACTATTACTACTACTACTACTACTACTACTACTACTACTATTACTATTACTATACACTACTACTACTACTACTACTACTACTACTACTAGTACTTCTATTACTACTACTACTACTACTACTACTACTACTAC
>JAXIVD010007142.1:0-21265 GCA_036785275.1 Cancer borealis
GGTCATTTATCATTGAGTTTCATTTTCAATAGAATGAAAAGAAAGCTTGTTTCATTTAACTTCCCTAATTACTCCTAATCATTTTACGTCAATTTCATAGTTTTCGAGTTATAAGGAAAAAACCTTAACGATTAGTTTGACAGAAAAAATGCACCTATAATCATTTAAATAATTTTAAAAGGCGTATCAGCTAGTGTAGTTTTTTTTTTTTATTTTACTCACAGGTTATGAAAAAAAAAAATTTCCTTCATTATATAAAGAGTAATTTCATTTTTAAATGTTGCAATAGAAAGATGGATTCCTATTCACTCTTTGTCTATTCGTAGTCATTGTACGTATACCTTATGGTTCTCGAGCTATAATGAGAAAATGAGTTTTGTGTTAAAAAATTAACTATGGAAAAAAATATACTTGATTTGTATGATGTGTACACTATTTTGAGACAAGTTCTATAATTTAATTTGACCTCTTAATATTATCAGATTGTCTTAATTTACCGATATGTTGTAGGGAATATTATAGTGTACATTCCACATCATTGGCCTGCCATATACACCATATATTTTCTGAATTATTCATATATATGTGTTTTATGTGTTGAGTTATCCCTCTTTGCTAGAGGCCAAAGCCCTTGGAAATACATTTTTCTTTGTTAACTTGAAGGGGTAACTTAACTATTTTACTATATAATTTCTATGAATAGGCTTCATTCTCGTAAGTATTATTATTATTATTATTATCATTACTATAATTATTAACAATCGGTAATTTTTGCATTTTGTTAGAAAATTGCAAAAATATGGAAAAACTAGAAAAAAAAAAAATTAACGGCTCTCAAAAAAATCTCAAACGGCTCTCGAGAAAGATCCGGCTCTTCTCGTTCATCTGGAAGAGCCGGCTCTAAGAACCGACTCGTTCACAAAGCGCCCATCACTACACCTCCCAGATCAGATTCGACGGATTCAGGAATCTGTTACAGAACACGGGTTAAGATGGTAAATAGAACACGATTTCGCGGCTAAGCCCCGCCCAGAGCGGCCAAGCCCCACCCAGATTCAGTGATCTGAAACGGATTCACGCAAATAGAAGAGGCCTTTAACCTAACCATAACATAACCGTAACCTAACCTAACATTACAACCTTAACCTAACTATAACTTAACATAACCATCCTAACATAATCTAACCTATAATAATTTCAAGAAGTTTTGCGATGTAAATAATGGTGACCCCCGCCTGAAACCTTCACAGATGTGTTGAGTACACTATGTATAGTATGTGAGGAAGGAGAGAACAAAGTAAGGGCAGAAGGCCTTATTGTGCACTTTGACCGAACCTTGCTTATGGGTTTGGCGTTTGGTGCTGGATATAATATGTTTGCACATGTAAGTTTTAGAACTAGATTGAAACATAAGATAGTTACAATGTAACAAAAAATTGAGGTCACGATTTGACCTTTAGGATATCAAATGAAAATTTTTCTTATAAATGTAAAAAATGAAAGCACAGCCATTGGCTATTAGAATCAGATAAACAAATTAGTTTGTTAGTATTTATCATGTAATTAACATATAACTGCAGATCATATTGATGAGTTGTGCGTCAATTTGACCTACTTTTTCACATTTAAGCTCATAATTTGATCTATAGAAATTGAAATTATATCTGTTCTTATATTGGCCAGCACATCCGAGAAATAATGCACTTTCTTCAATTGTGGGCATCTGAATTTAATGAATAAACCATAATAGTGTTGTGTTTTAGTGATGCAAATAAGAAACATCTGAATTTAATTAATAATTCTCAGAGAAATTTCCTACCTCGCTCTGAGGTGCGAATGTTTCTTTCAACTGCTTGAGCCATTGTCTTCTGATGAATATGAGTAGATTTCACTATTATCAATTTTTAAAAATCTGTAAGAAAATAAATTTACAATTAGGTAATATATTTTTTAGAAAATATAGCTAGACACATGTTTCAACAGGTTAGGTTAGGCTACATGTTAGATTAGTCTTCTTCTTTCTATATTATAATTGTTATTGCTAGTGCTAATTGATAGCTAAGATATAAAAATTCTTTGAATTGATAAACAGCTTATAAACATGGTGTTCACTTATTAATTACATGAAAAGTACCAACATAACTTTTTTATGACTATTTCTATTTACCGAAAACTCTGCCTTTGTTTTTAATATTTATAAGAAATGTAATTTTAATTTCTATAGGTCAAATTATGAGCTTAAAGCCTGCGTCACACTTAGGTGACGTGTGCCTGCGAAATCCATGACATGGCATGTCAGGAAATTCGCAACATGAAAAAAACTGTCCAACTGAAGCTGGCTCGCAATGCCCCATGTTCATAAGAGTTGTGTATGCAGCCCACCTGAATCTAGTCGGCATTTGATGATGTTCGTACGATGTCTGTCTGAGATTTTTCCGTTACAATTTTAATGTGGGTACGATGAACAGATTTATAGAGACATCATATGAGTGACGCTGAATTATCCTTTTCCGCCTGACCATACTAATGAATAATAGATAAATGAATTAATTATCAATTAAAACATTTATGAACCCTTATTCAGACACAAATTGAACGCATTAACTAGTCTTCATGAGTAAATTCGCAGGCAAAAGTTGGGACATGTCGGGAGCATCTCGTTGTCTCGGGCTGGTGTTGAATAAATAAAGATAAATAAGAAGACAAATAAATTAATAGATATATAAATAAAATGGCTTCTAATATTACATTCCTACTGGCTTCGTGGAATGTCATATGAGATTAACATGAAAAAAGCCGTCCAATTGAAGCTGGCTCGCAATGCCCAATGTTCGTAAGAGTTGTGTAGGCAGCCCACCCGAGTCTAGTCGGCATTTGATGATGCTTGTATGATGCCTGTCTGAGATTTTTCCGTTAAAATTTTAATGTGGGTACGATGAACAGATTTGTGGAGTAAAGCTAGACCAAATGTACATTATCTTAGGTGGCTTCTTTTTTATAGTATTATATATATATAACCTTAATTGCTCCAAACAATTGCTACAAAAGTCACTCATGTCACACCGCCTTAAATGATGCAATATGCAGTGGAGGGTAGATTGATGTGGTGATGATTGAAGTTGGTGGAAGAGTTAAGTGGATGCTAATGAAAATTGAAGTGGATTTTGTTAGAAGAAAAACTTGATGAAAAGGTTTGTGTGAGAAGAAATGTGGTTGCATGAACTGTAAATGTAAACAGTTTATTATATATATATATATATATATATATATATATATATATATATATATATATATATATATATATATATATATATATATATATACACACATATATATATATATATATATATATATATATATATATATATATATATATATATATATATATATATATATATATATATATATATATATATATGGCTATATTCATGTTAATAAAATTTGGAATCCGCTCGTCAATTTTGTAACTTCTTATCTGCTCTTGCATTATGATTAGTTTAATCAAATGGACATTATTGAATCCTTTCTATACCGCCGACGTCATTTTAGTATTATTCTAGCTATATTTAGACAAATTTATTCTGCTTTAAGAAGGCCTCTAACAATTAACCGGCTTCGAACTATTTTACGTAACCATTTATGCTACGATAGATCCTTCTTAAACTGCACAAACTCTTCTAAATACTGGTAGCATAATATTCCATAAAGTCGCTGGTACAGAAGCGGTTGAAAATATAAATCAAGTCTATATCTATAGCCTAGTTTCCACATAACTGATCAGGATATTTATGTCAATAAAAGTTGTAAATCATGTCTATTTCAAAGATTATATAATAATCCACTCTTGCATCATGTTTAGCCTAATCTAATGTAATACGCATGAAGTTATATTATTTATTAATCTAGGTTTCACATACATTTTACGTATCGTATGTTTGAGACAAATGCAAGTGATGAGTGTCTACTGTAGGACAGAGGACAGAGGACAGAAAAATGACTGACGCTGATGACGTCACGGCTAACCGCTCAGCAGGCCTACTCTCTAGGTGGCCTTGGATGTAGGCGGTGCTGCAAACTGAGTGATTCCCCGTGTTTTCTCTTTCCAGTTCTCTTAGTGTCTCTTATACACAAGAGAGCAGCTGCAGCCTGTCCTCTAAAGACAACTACTACTTACATCATATTGCATACAACTTACACTTGTACACTCTTCAACTAAAAATTTAATGAAATGGCTTCACCACACCCAGCTTCGGAGTCCCCAATTTGGGAGGGGACCACAAATGTCCTCAGGTCGGACTGTCCCTCTGCTGACGACCTCGGGTGTCTTGACACTTTCTTTGATACTTTTTCTATTGATTACTGCAACATTCGTGACCTTAGATCTAATTTCCAATCTGTGGAATACCATCTCTCCTCCACTCAACCTCATCTTCTCTTCCTAACTGAAACACAGTTGCTTGTGACTACTGACAGTAGCCCCTTCTCTGTTCACTCCTACTTTCTCTATTCTTATTTTCAATCCAAAGCTGGCTGTCCAAAGCTGGCTGTTGCGCATATGTACGTAACGACATTACTTGCCCTCGTGCCCACAATCTTAAAACTTCAGAATTTTCTACCATCTGGCTAAGACTTCAATGTCACTCTCTAACTAAATACATCTGTGCTGTATATCTCTCACCTGATTCCTCTGACTATGTAAAATTCTTTGACTATTTGACTTCCTTCTTTGACTTCCAAAATGGAGTACATCCTATCTCACTTTTTTTATGCTGAGATCTCCATTTTAGGGGATTTCAATGTTCACCACCAGCTTTGGCTTTCATCTTTTTTCACTGACCAAACTGGTGAACAAGCCTTCAACTTTGCTATCCTCCATGACCTAGAGTAGCTGGTGCAGTTCCCTGCCCGTATACCTGGCCGCCTTGAAGACACACCCACCACTCATGATCTTTTCCTAACTTCCAACCCTTCAGCTTACTCTATTAAACTTTCCTCTCTGTTGGGCTCCTCCAACCACAATCTTATTTCCGTTACCTATTCTATCGCTCCAGTGCAGCCTCAGTACCCGCTTAGGCGGAGGTGCTTTTGGCATTTAAATTTTGCTAAGTGGGAGGACCTAAGGCAGTATTATTCTATTTTTTCTTGCCGAGCGCATAGCAGAGGTGATTATATCTGGCTCAGAGTTATACATTCTTCATACTTTCTCTAATACTAAAGCTAAAAAGTCCTGGGTTAACTCTGCTTGTTCTTAAGCTGTCAAAGATAAACAGTACCGTAGCTATCCATCTGCTGAAACTCATGCCCTTTATATTTCTGCTCTTAATCAAGGCTAATCTATTCTCCAACTTACTAAAAACTCTTTCAACAGTAGAAAATATCAAAATCTTTCCAATTCTAACTCTTCTCGTGATTTCTGGCATCTAGCCAATAATATCTCCAACAATTTTACTTTTTCATATTTCCCTCCTTTACTTCAACCAGATGGCTCCACAGCTGTCTCTTCTTTCTCTTAAGCGGAACTCTTTGCTCAAATCTTTGCTAGCAACTCTACTTTGGATGATACTGGGTATATTCCTCCTACTCCTCCATCCTCTGACTACTTCATCCCTAAAAAGAAAATTCCTCATTATGACGTTTTTCATGTCCTCTCTGGCCTTGATTCTCGGAAGGCTTACGGTCCAGAGGGAGTCCCTCCTGTTGTTCTCAAAAACTGTGCTTCCGAGCTCGCTCCCTGCCTGGTCAAACTCTTTCATCTGTCTCTCTATTTCCACCTATCCTTCTTGCTGGAAGTTTGCTCACATTCAACCTTTCCCTAAAAAGGGTGATCGCTCCAATCCTTCAAACTACCGCCCTATAGCTTTGATTTCCTGCCTTTTTAAAACCTTTGAGTCTGTCCTTAACAAAAAGATAATGAGGCATCTATCAGCTCACAACCTTCTCTCTGATTGTTAGTATGGTTTACGGAAAGAGGTTATGGAGTTCGAGGCTAGTGTACCATATTGAACAAAAATAATATGCATTGAAAGAGTTTTGTTATGTTTTGTTTTTCAACACATTAAGTAGCTGTCTATGATGAATATTGGTATGAGTATATAGTGCAAAGAGGTTATGGAGTTCGAAGCTAGTCTAGAATATTGAACAAAAAAACTTGCATTGAAAAAGTTTTGTTATGTTTTGTTTTTCAACACATCAAGTAGCTGTCTATGATGGACATTGGTATGAGTAAATAGTGCAAAGAGATTATGGAGTTCGAAGCTAGTGATATTGAACAAAAATGTATGCATTTCTTTGTTTGTGTTCTCGATGTAAGGTGAAGCGTATAACTATTTTGACCGTGACCTCAGATGGGAAATACAACGCAGTGGGAAGTGTTGCCAGCTTGTGGTTCCATAATTTTCTTTCTCTTCAGCGTCTACTTCAAGCGAGCACCTAAATGTGACCTGTCCAACGTGATATGCAACACACACACACACACACACACACACACACACACACACACACACACACACACACACACACACACACATACACACACACACACAAGTTGGCTGCATCTGTTTACTGCTCGTCTGGCTGAGACCATTTGATGAAGAAGAAGACTCACTAGTTCGCTGTTGTAAGGTTAGAGCCACACATATAAAAGCTGTGCTGTCCCGTCGATAAAATAGGAGTGAAGAGAGATTGATAGAGTAGGCTGGAATGACTGAAATGGGAGCAGTTGGGGGGAGTGAGTTCCACACTCCTCCTAGAGGTGAAATTGCTGATTTCTCAGGATTTGTTGAGGACGAAGAGGAAAAGAGAAGGGATCAATGGCTAAGGAGAAGAATGCTAGAGATGGAAGAAGACATTAGGAAGATGAAAGAAAGGATGGGATTTTTAGAGAAAGAGGTCACTGACTTAAAAACGGAGAAAGATGTATGGAAGAGGGCTTATGATGATATTCAAAAGAAAATGATATTGAATGAACTTAAAGCAGAGGAAAGTGTTAAAAAGATCAATGACTTGGATGAAAAACAAAAAGTATGGAAAAAAGAGCAAGAAGAAGAGTGTATAAACTTCAGAAAGATAGTTGAAGAACAGGAAAAACGCAAAGATGAGGGCTTGACAGAGAAAGTTGTTAAGGTAATTAAAGAGAAGGAAGGAATTGTCAGGGATACTGTGGAGAAAAAGAAGACTATTGTGGTTCATGGTATAAGGGAGGAATTTCAGCCAATACGACACCAAAGATAGAAGAAAGATAAAGCAGTGGTGAAGGAGGTTTTGAAGATAGTCCAAGAGGATGAAGATAGTTTGGTAAATGAAGTTGAAGAATTGTTCAGGCTTGGAAAATATATGAACGGTAAAAATAGACCAATTAAGATAAGATTCAAATCCCAGAGTGCAGCTGAAGAGGCAGTGGCGAAGGCATGGAGATTGGCAAAGGAAGAATCATATAAACAAGTATATATAAGCAAAGATAGAAATGTAGAAGAAAGAAATATAATTAAGGAACTAAGGGGAGAAGCCAAGGAAAAAAACGAGTTGAGAACAGAGGAGGAGGAGAAGACTTTTTACTGGAGAGAAATGGACATGAAATTAAGGAAATGGTATATAAGGGAAGACCAAAAATAAATGACAAATTAAAAGTGGCATATACAAATGTGAATGGACTAAGGTCGGCAGCGATTGAAATAGAGGACTATTTAAGAGAACAAAAACCAGAGATCATGGGAATTGTAGAAACTAAATTGTCCGGTAATTCAGAATTGTGGAACATAGGTGAAGGAAAATATAATGTATGGACAAAAAATCGCAAAAACAAGCCAGGAGGAGGAGTTATGTTACTATTGAAGAAAGAACTGTCTATCGTTAACATGACCATGGGTGAAGGTGAAGTGGAAATATTGAATGTGGGAGTGAGACTGAGAACAGGTGGTTGTATGGGTATAATAATAGTGTATGTGCCACCTAAAACAAATGCTTGGAGGGAGCAAGACTACAAGAGAATCCTTCATGATACGGCAAAACAATTAGAGGACATACTCAAAGAAAATAATGATATACTTATAATGGGAGACTTCAACTACAAGGAAGTATTATGGGAAAACTGGTCGACGACAGGTGGAGAGGAGTCATGGGGTAGCAAATTTTTAGAACTGGTTACGGAAAACCTCCTCACACAATGGGTCGATGAAAAAAACAAGATTCTGTGGGAATGACGAACCATCAAGACTTGATTTAATCTTTACTAAGAAAATAGACGTAATAAAGGAAATGAAATACAAGAATCCTATCGGAAAGAGTGATCACATACTTTTAGAATTGCAATTGGAAGAGGAGGAGGAAGTAAAAAGTGAAACCTACAAACAAGAATGGTACAATTATAGTAAGGCAAACTACGTACAATTAAATGAATACTTTGAGGGCGCAAGATGGGACTGGTTTACTAACAGCACGGATATTGATGAAAAATGGGCCGCTTTCCTCGAAATATATAATGAAGGAGTGGATAAGTGGACACCGAAGAAGAAATGTGGGGATACAAGAAAGAAAGAAAGTGTTTTAACAGGAAATGTTCACTAGCCAGACAGCAAAAAGAAGAAGCGTGGAAAAAATGGAGGAAAAATATGAGGCAAGATAACTGGAATGATTATAAAAGGAAAAGGAACCAATATGTAAAGATCAGAAGAGAGGAACAGAAAAACTATGAGAAAAATATTATAGACAAATGTAAGGAGGAACCAAAATTATTCTATAGATACATATAGATAGATATGGCAAACTGAAAAATAAAGATGAAATCAAGAAATTAGTCAACAATGGCAAAATTATTCAAGATACAAAGGAACTAGTAGAGGTAATGAACAACAGCTTCCAATCAGTGTTCACAAGAGAAAATTATTTCAATGAACCGGCTGGAGCAGAAGAAGTAGAGGGTAGACTAACCAGGATAATAACAACAACACAAGAAATTAAGGTAATGTTGGATGGACTTGACAGAAGAAAAGCGACTGGACCTGATGGAGTTTCAAACTGGGTGCTCAGAGAGTGTAGTTCTCAATTGTCGGAGAGGATTTGCGAACTAATAAACACTTCATTGGAAAAAGGTAGAGTCCCACAGGACTGGAAGAGGGCAGACATAGTTCCAATATACAAAAATGGTAAAAGAGAAGATCCCCTGAACTACAGACCTGTTTCACTAACAAGTGTGATAGCAAAATTATGTGAAAGGGTAATTAAAAAGAAATGGACAGAACATATAGAGATTAATAATATCCTAACGGAAAGGCAATTTGGATTTAGAGAAGGACGATCATGTATTACAAATCTAATAAGCTTTTACTCCAGGGTAATTGATATGGTGGATGAGAGAGATGGATGGGTGGATTGTGCTTACCTAGATTTAAAGAAAGCTTTCGACAAGGTGCCGCACAAACGACTAACGTGGAAGCTGAAACATGAAGGAGGAATAGGAGGACCAATATTAAAATGGATGGAAGACTTTTTATGTAATAGAGAAATAAGGACAGTAATCCGGAATATTAAATCAAGCTGGAAGAAAGTGATAAGCGGAGTTCCGCAAGGCTGTGTCCTGGCACCAATTATGTTTGCAGTATATATAAATGACATGGTTGATGGCATAGAAAATTACATAAGTATGTTTGTAGATGATGCCAAGATAATGAGGAGAGTGACAAACCAGGAAGACTGTATTGCCCTACAATTAGATCTTGATAAAATAAATGAGTGGTCTAACAAATGGCAAATGGAATTTAATGCTAAGAAGTGCAGTGTGATGGAGTTCGGGAAGAGTAACAAAAGAATCAAAGGGAATTACTCGTTAGCCACTGAAATAATTAAGAAAACAACAGAAGAGAAAGATCTGGGAGTAATTGTGACAGACAGTCTATCACCAGAAAAACACATAAGCAAGATAACTGGAGAAATGTATAATCTGCTCAGAAATATAAGAACAGTCTTCACATATCTGGATGAAGATATGATAAAAAAAAATTAATAACATCAATGATACGTGTTGAGGTTCTGCTGCTCATAATGGAGGATAATCAGGGAACTTAGGGAAGGTCAATTATACCGTCATCCAGGCTCTTCGCCTTTTACTCCTTTGAATCACCGGTTGTTTACAAGCCTCTGATCAGTGGGTACAGGTCTAAACATATTTTGGCCACAAATATATATCAAAAGAAAACATAATATAATAATGATACACATAATCATAAATAAAACTAAGAAACTAAAGTTTACTAATTCCTTAACAATACGGCCAAGATTGGAGTATGCAGCGGCAGTGTGACCGCCAAGGTTGAAGAAGAATGTTGAAAAGTTGGAGAGGATTCAGCGAGCAGCAACAAAAATACCAGCAAGGCTAAGCGACCTTCCGTACGAGGAAAGATTGAGAGAACTAGGACTGATAACCTTGGAAGAAAGGAGGCAGAGAGGAGATTTAATAGAGTTATATAAAATTCACGAGGGAATGGAGATGATTGACAGAGATGATTTGGTGATCAGGGACGTCAGTGGTAGAAGAGGACTTAGCAAGAAATTAATGAAGAGGGCATGCATAAGAGACTTTAAGAAATATAGTTTTCCACATAGAAGTATAACTGTCTGGAACGAGCTCGATGATGAGATTGTGTGTGCAAAAACAATTCATGATTTCAAGACAAAATTGGATGCAAAGAGATATAGAGACGGGACAGCACGAGCCTAAGTATGGCTCTTTTCCTGTATAACACAACTAGGTAAATACAACTAGGTAAATACAAACACAAAGGTAAAAACTAAACGCTGTTGAAAGAGAAGAACAAGTTTTATTGAAGAGTGAAAGATATGAGAATATAAAGTGGTACAGATAAAGGAAAAGTCAAGTAGAAGTTCAAGAGACAGATCGGGTAAGCTAAAAGTAATGTATGCAAATGTTGATGGATTTTTGTCAACTAAGTTAGAGGTTAAGGAGTTTTTAAAAGCTAATGACACGGATATCTTGTGTTTTGTAGAGACAAAGTTCAATGATGCAATTACCAATCCCATACACGATGAAAGATACAATACATGGAGAAGAGATCGAACTAATAAACAAAGAGGTGGAATACTGATTGCAGTGAAGAAAGAATTGGAAGTAAGCAAGGTTCTGATAGGAAGGGGATTGGATGACATTGTAAACGTGCACTTAAAAACCAAGGTTGATGGAAGATGTGAAATTGGTGTTGTGTATGTACCACCAAAAACGAGTTCCTGGAAGACTGATGAATACCAACAAATGATAAATGATATAGAGACACAACTTAGAGCGATAATGGAAAATAGCCATAACTTAGCTTTGATGGGTGATCTTAACTGCGGAAAGGTGCAATGGGAAGATTGGTATACAGAAGGGTGTGAAGAATCATGGGGAAACAAATTGCTAAATTTGATAATGGAAAATGCAATGATTCAGTGGGTAGGACAAGAGACAAGATTCAGAGGAGATACTGCACCATCAAAACTGGACTTCATATTCACAAAAAGAACTGACACAATTGAAAATTTGACATATACGTACCCATTAGGCAAAAGTGACCATGTGGTGTTGCAATTTGAGATATTGGGAGAAATCCAACCCCAGAGAGATGAAAGATATAAGGAAAAAAAGCCGAACTATGGAAAAGCAAACTTTACGGACCTGCGGACTTTTTTTTTACCGAAGCTTATTGGTGACCATTTAGGGAGACAGAAAATATACAAAAGTTATATGACTGTTTTGAACATTTACAGGGAGGCTATAGAGAACTTTGTACCCAAATTCAGATTTAAAAAGAGAAATGAAGGAAAGACTAGTTTAACAAAAGATGTGTGTGAAAAATAAAAGAAACGACGCATGGAGGAAGTATAGAAAGAGAATGGTATCAAGAAATTAATATCGAAGAGCTAGGAACGACTACGTAAAGATCCGGAGGGAAGAAGAAAGAAATTTCGTGGAATCCATACTAGATAAATGTAAAGAGGAACCAAAGCTATTTTATAGATTTATTAATGGAAAATTGAAACAAAGATAAGGAATTGATAAAAAAAAAGGAATTCAATAACATTGAACGAGTAAAAAGGCAACCAACTTTGAGCAATATAGTAACGAATGAGCAGGAAATCCTGAGAATGCTAGAAAGCCTTGATGTTAGAAAAGCAGTGGAACCAGATGGAGTCTCCAACTGGATACCTAAGGAATGCCGTCATCAACTGGTAGATAAATTGCATGCTATGATAATGTGCTTTGTAAGGAAAGGAAAAATACCCAGAGAATTTAAACAAGCAACCATTGTATGTACCTATGTAGAAGGAAGGTATAGTCTTCCAAATCTTTACATAGATTCCTGGTGGGGCAGAATCCAGTATTCTCATGGGTCCAACTCTGCCAAATTTCGTTAAAGCATTTTATATGCCTTTTACTTATGTACTACATCAAGTTCTAACTGGCTAGTTCACGTAGACAGGCAGTGTAGGACCCATGGGAATCAGGAATCTATGTTAAGATTGTAAAGAGTATCCCTGAATTATAGACCGGTGTCTCTAACCAGTGTTGTGAGCAAGCTCTGTGAAAGAATCGATCAGAGAAAGAAATGAGATAGTTTCTGAGAGACAATTCGGATTTAGAAGTATAAGTTCATGTGTTTCCTACTTATTATGCTTTTACTCAAGGGTGATAGACATAATGCAGGAAAGAGATGGGTGGGTTGACTGTGCTTACTTGGACTTGAAGAAAGCATTTGATAAGGTGCCACACACAACACTCTTGTGGAAACTGAAATATGAGGGAGGACTGGATGGCGCTCTACTGACACGGATGGAGGACTTTCTGAGAGGAAGGAAAAGGGGGACAGGGGTGACGGATTGTGTCTCAGATTGGAGGGATGTGAGCAGTGGAGTGCCGCATAGAGCAGTTCTGGCACCAGTGCTATTTCTGATATATGTAAATAACTTAGTTGATGGCATAGGTAGTTATGCAAGCCTATTTGAAGATGATGTGAAGATCATGAAGAGGATAGAACGAAGAGAAGACTGCATGATGTTCCAGGATGATCTAAACAAGATCTTTGAGTGGAGTCAACGTTGGGAAATGGAATTTAACAATAGGAAGTGCAAAGTTCTGAGAATCGGCAAGAGTACCAAGAGAATAGAAGCAGAGTATAAAATGGGAGTTGCGGTGCTCCAAGGAGCAAGTGATGAAAAAGACCTAGAAGTAATAGTACAGGATGATTTGTTCCCTAGAAAATACATTAGCAAGGTTGTTGGAGGAACATACAGACTTATTGTACAAAGAAAGAATGTTTGCTGTTATTTGTACAATTGCTTTAGAGGTGGTAGGGTAGTGGTTGATGTAAACGGAAAAAACAAGACAGGGCGTTAGGGTTCACTGCGTGGTAGAATAATGGTATACCCAAACACGGTTGCTTTCCTTGATTTAATATGTATGAGAGATAACTTGATATATGTACAGATATGTTGATACATGAGCGGTGATATACACGATATTGATATGATGTTCCACACGATATAGTGGAGGAATCAGCTGGAGTGGAAAATGAGTGTTCCACTTGAGCTGATTCCCTGAAGGCAGCACGAGGCGGTCATGCCTCTACGGTTGTAGGATGATTCGTCCCCGGGTGAAGTGTCCCGGTTGATTCATCCCCCGGGTTATTCATCCCTGGAGGATTCGTCCCCTAGGATGATTCGTTCCCTTTATTGGTAGGTTAGATTAGATTAGATTAGGTTAGGATAGGTTAAGGCATAGACTACACCATACTTGACTGGACACTCGCGACAATCGCTGACAGACGATATACATTTCAGTCCTATTGATTCCGCTGCTATGAGTGATGACAGATAATACTTCATTTATCAGTTCATATTCTACTTAGGACATTGTATTACATGTCTTTACAATCAGTAATGATTGCTGAACCATTGCTGAACCTAAAAAATGATTTTACAACTTGTGCAAATAGGAAATTAACATAAAGATTACAAGAATGAGTGAAAACCGTGTGGGAGTTGTGTATAAAGCATATTGTTTATAGCAAAAATTTCAGGCAAATTGGCAATAATTTCTGAAATAAAGCATCACATATTGTGAAATCACCATTCCTGAATATGATTTGATTGTGATCAAATGCCATATTATCGTTATATCGGCTTGGGAATGAGTTTTTCACAACAATTCGTGGCGCGTAGCTGAGAAAGCTGAGCTGACTGTGATGCCTTGGTATGAAGGGTGAGAGTCAGTCACCCACTGCCACTGAAACCAGACGGACGCGCGACTGTAGCTTCTAGCTGGACACCGGACTCGTTTTAGCAGTAAGTATGCAACATTTGGTTATTGTAATGTCTGATTTATAAGATTTTAGCGTGACCGTGCGAATTTAACAAATAGATACATATCACGGTCATGGTCTAACCAAGTTAGTTAGACCATGATTGATGACCACGGTCACCTCAAAACATGGAATCCGTTAATTCAAAAATCGAATCTAGCTACCTACTCCTCATCCCCCCGCCACACACACACATGGGTAATAAAGTAGGATAGTTTGCAACTTATATGTTATATGTTATATGTTATATGTTAACTTGGTGCAGTCTAAGTATTATCTGGTTGTCTTCATCCAGTTAAAGTATTCACATTTGATTCTTCTCAGGATTTCCTTTAATAATTGGTAGACAAACACTCTTCCAGTATGTCTTGTCTATAATGATTTTGTGGCAGCTTTTTGCTATTATTGAGTAGGTCAGGTTTGCCAAGCTTTGTGCCTTCATAATCATGTTATTCTTCTGTTCCTTAAATATATCCCCCTTGTCTGTTATTATAACACCTAGATACTTAATATTGTTAGTCACACGGATTCCCTCAATGTTCTCTGGTTTGTGTTCTACGTTGTGTATGATTATTTAGCTTTTTTCTTTATTTATTTCCATGCCATATTCCTTGCTTATTTCCATCAGTGTTTTGATGTTATCACAAGCTTCTTGTAACGCTATTATAAGTCTCATGGAAAATGTTCATAAGCAGAAGAAGAAAAGTGCTTCCTCCATAACGGCTAGTTTTGTTGTTATGATCAGCTGATTCCGCAAGGCGAGTGGTTCTACTTGTGAGTGTAACCAGATTGCTATTCGTATCGCCGTCAAGCCAGGGAAAACGGAAGTCATACCTAGTGTGACCGTAGCTTAAGGTGATGTTCATGCCTCTAGTAGTAAAACCATTTCTTGAAGAATTAAATAAATGAGTTTAAAGATAGTTGTGGAACCTGTACAGCCCTGTCTGATCCCATTTGCTACCTTCATTTCTGTGGTTAGGTCTTCAGTGATGCTGAGTTTTGTTATGTCATCTTGGTAGGTGTTAGCGAATGCAGTGATGATTAGTGGATGTATTTTGTATTTAATCAAGGTCTCTACTATTTTAGCTCTCTTCACTGAATCAAACGCCTTTGAGAAGTCAATAGATGTGATAATTAACGTTTTGTTTTCCCTGTAACTCATTTCTACACAATATTGAAGTATAAAGATGTTGTCTTCTATTCTTGCTCCTGAAGTGAAACCAGCTTGTACTATTTTTTGTTCTTCATTAATCCTAAGATGGTCTTAAATTTTGTTTCAGATCACAGCCATGAATATTTTATGTATGTAATTTGTTAGTGTAATTGGGCGGAGGTCCTTTGCTGTTGGTTTGGCTTTCTTGGGTATCATTGTGGTATGTGATCTTCTCCATTCTTGTGGTATGTTTCCACTTTTCAGTGCATTATTTAAGCATCTTGTATATACATACATCGGTATATACATACATACATACATATTTGATATGTTTAAATGCTATTATCTTGCTGTGTGAGTGCATACACACATGCATTAGGTTTTTTTTTTTTTTTTTACATCCTTCGAACGAATAGATGCTACAGACTAGTAGGTAATATAACTATAGGAATTAATCTATTAATTTATAAATTTAATTGTACTTCTGAATTATTCTTTTTTTTTTCGGATGTTTTTTATTTTTATTTGTAAAATTTTTTGTTCACTTGTAATGTGCTAACATTCACATTTTATTTCAGGTTTTTTGGTTGTGACAACCATAAGGACACATTCCTGCAGATCTTTGTTGGTTTGGCCAGGAAGTTCCCAGAGTTTGAGGTGATACAGTGCTGTAATGGACACAATGTAATCACCAAGATTCTCCCCGTCGTGGATGGCATACTTTTCAATGGTTTTGGCTCCAACTTGTGCAGGGACACAAACTCTGATGTTCACGCCAAGTTGCCCTCCAAACGCCAGGCCACCGGCTGTGTGAGGGATACTAGAAGCCATGACCAAATGAAAAGGCAGAAGCTCCAGGGGCAGAAAAAAATAGGTGATGGGGGAGATAATGACTGCGTCTTACAAGCCAGTGATTTGTCTCTCTCTTCAAAGGAGTTATACTTACTGCTACTGCAGACTGTTTTTTTCTGTGCAACAAAGATATTTTTCCCCCTGCAAGACAGTGACTTGTGCTTTTCTTCAAGGGAGCTATACTTACTGCTACTGCAGACAGTGTTATTTTTCTGTGCAACAAAGATATTTTTCCACCTGCAAGACAGTGACTTGTGCTTTTTTTCAAGGGAGTTATACTTACTGCTACTGCAGACAGTGTTTTTTTTTTCTGTGCAACAAAGATATTTCTCCCCCTGCAAGACAGTGACTTGTGCTTTTCTGCAAGGGAGTTATACTTACTGCTACTGCAGACAGTGTTTTATTTTTCTGTGCAATAACGATATTTCTCTCCCTGCAAGACAGTGATTTGCGCTTTTTTCCGAGGAGTTATACTTACTGCTACTGCAGACAGTGGTTTTTTTTTCTGTGCAACAAAGATATTTCTCCTGCAAGACAGTGACTTGTGTCTCTCTGGACGCAAGTACGCCAATTCTTTGAGAGTGAGGCCATCGTCAGGCGTGTCAACCTGGTGTGCCTTTCTCGATACACCTTGGAGGAGGTGGCAGAGGAGATACAGACCGCCAGGGAGCAGCTGGTCATGGAGGACAATCGGGTGGTTCAGATGTTGATTGGAGAGCTCTCTGACCTGGACCCTGAACCGCCAGAAGACCTGCTTGCGGCAGCTACATGGCACTTCTCGGGGTACCTGGGCAGGATGTCCTTGGGTGAAATTATTGCAAATATGGTGTTTTTATTGGTGTCTTAGGATTGAATAATTGTCGCCCACCGATGACGTATGTTGACTAATTTGTTTTTGTTGTTCACAAACATATTCTTCACATCACTTTGAGGTGCTTGCTTTTTGTTTGAGGTTTCTATGATGATTTTAAGTATTTTATTCAAATAAAACAAACAAAAAATCGCCTCAGCACCCATTTGCGAAAGACGCGATTTCGAGTGCACAGTCACGTATGGTGTATTCTATGGTATTGCATATTAATATAGACTACATGGGCTATGCATGTAAGTGTTTTCAGATTGAAATTCCAATATTCCTGGAATTTATTGCAAATTTTGGTTTCTTGGTTTCTTGGTTTCTTGGGATTCAATAATTGTCGCCCACCGATGATGTATGTTGACTAATTTGTTTTTGTTGCTCATAAATATATTCTTTACAACACTCTGAAGTGTTTGCTTTTTATTTGAGGTTCCTATCTTAATTCTAAGTATTTTATTTGATTTTTCTAAAAATCTGCCGTAGGACGGGTTTGCAAAAGGCCAGATTTCGAGTGTCCAGTCAAGTATAGTGTAGTCTATGGTTAAGATTATTTTAGATATTCTAGTAGTCCTCTTCTGAGTCCTTTTTAGATGAGTATATAGTATATACCTTCTGAGTCCTTTTTAAATTCTTAAATAAGAAAAAATAAAGCGTTATGGATACTGGATACTTCCTGCTTCGTAACCAACCAATAAAGGGGACGAATCACCCTGGGGAACGAATCAACCTAGGGGACGAATCCTCCAGGGATGAATAACCCCGGGGGTTGAATCAACCGGGACATTTCACCCGGGGACGAATCACCCTACAACCCTCGAGGCATGACCGCCTCTACCCGAGCTGGCAGTTTGACTCGAATTGATGAAAGGGCAGGGGGAAGGACTTTCACTTTTTGAAGGATTGCCTGATGAGGATCCAGCCCGTGTGGATGGATGAGGGGCCTCCACCCGGACTGGTTACTTGATGTAGAGTGATGTATTCGCAAGGGCTGCTTGCTGTCGACTGATGCATTTTGAGGGAGAGAGGGTGACAGATGATAGCTGACCCAGCAACTCGGGCTAGGACGCGGATATCATGGGAGTGTGAAGTCTTGAGGAGGCCTTCGCGTCAGGTCCGAGCTGAGAGTGGAGTGTGAGGTCTTGTGAAACTTGGAGACGCAAACACACAGATAATGAGACAGAGACATGTTGATACAGATTTGCATGGGTACATTATTATTGAGATCAAGACAGCTTTTACATATATGGACGAGGAAATGTTGAGGAAACTGATTGTGTCTATGATTAGTCCGCAACTTGAACATGCCACGTTGGTGTGGTCCCAACACAAAAATAAAAATAAAACAAGGATTGAGAGAATCCAAGGAACAGCAACAAGACTGGCTCCAATTCTAATAAATCTAACTTATAAGGAAAGATTGGATAAGTTGAAATTGATCTCATTAGAAAAAGGAAAGAAGGGGAAGACTTGATAACGGTGTATAGAACAATGAATGGAATGGATAAACTTGACAGAGATGAATTGTTTGTGTGGGACACAAGAAATACTGTACAAAGGGACATGGTAAGAGACTAAAGAAGACAAGGTGCTTGCAAGACGTCAAAAAATATAGTTTTTTTCACAGATGCATTGACACTTGGAATGGATAGTGGATAGTGAAACAGTGGAAACGAGGTGTGTCTATGACTTTAAAGCTAAAATTGATAGAGAAAGATATGGAGACGAGACCCCACGAGTGTGAACTCCTTTCCCGTAAACTACAACTAGGTAAATGTAACTAAGCTAGATAAATACACACACACACACACACACACACACACACACACACACACACACACACACACACACACACACACACACACACACACACACACACACACACACACACACACACACACACACACACACTCACACACACACACACACACACACACACACACACACACACACACACACACACACACACACACACACACACACACACACACACACACACACATTGATAAATAATATATTTATTGGCATTTATACTTTATATAATAAAGTTGTATTGAGATTCATTGAAGTTATTCATCATGTGAAAAAAAAACAAAGAAGAAAGTGTGATGAACAGAACAAGTTTTTTGTTTGTAGTTGCCTCCTTATCACCCGAAGCCATATGGCCTTTGTTGTCTGGCACATTTCCTCCCTCCCCCCCACATTACAATTACATTATCACCCGAAGCCTTATAAACAAGTTTGGAATATCATGGCAAATGTTTGGCTCGTTGTTGTTCGGCAACTGTTTGGATGTTACCATGAGGAGTGGTAGCTGATGGGGACAATTTTTTGATAATAATTGTAATTACTTTGATGAAGGAATAGAGAACGTTGATATGTTTGGTCTTCGTTATTGTTGTTATTGGGTTTGAATATGTGAAACTCAGCTGAGTGAAGCACAGTTATTTGGTTTTAAAATTACTTAGTATAGTATTCACCAGCTGCATGCCAACTTCGTATTTTTTTGTCCTTCCACTGTGCGGGTGGGGCTGAGGCCTGCCGCCCTTGCCCTTCACTCTATCTGCGTCAGCACCCAGCTTCACCATGAAGTCCCTTGTCATTCTCAGTGTGTGCATCCTCCTCTTCCTCGGGGTCTCTAAGACAGCTGCAACACCCCAAATTTCCGTCCCACCTTGCTATCCAAATTTTGTAGAAGTTGAGGGAAAATGCATTCATGACTCTCAGAGCGAATCAATGGAGGAAGACTTAGATTACGATGGCACACAGTCAGACCAAAATTCAAGGACACGCCATGGTTAACATCTTAAGGTGAGTGTGTTTGAGTGGCTGAGGAGTTCCTGCCATTGGTAGTGGTGTAGGTCATTCCAATGTGTCCGTAGTCGGAATCAAACCGTAACGTTAATGTCCTTTTTTTGATTGAGATCAGACCACTGTTTTGTGTGTGCTATACTATTACATCTTCGCAAGGGTAAGGAGGCCGGAGGGCAATATAGTACAGTGCTCGACTCGTGATCAAAAGATTGTGAGTTCGATACTGGCCCACGGCACCTTCTTGATGAAAGGTGTAGTGCTCTCTCGATAATAATACCAGAACTATATGTTCTATAGATGCCTAATTGGGGGGAATATTCAATCATCTTCACAAAGGTAAACTACACCATACATATATTATTTATTTTGTTTTATTAACTCTTATTCTTAACACCTTTCAGAATTTAACTTCTTGTAATAAGGAAATATTAGAATTAGAAATGGTAAGATTTTTTTTATATCATATACATTTTGGGCAGAAGGGCATTGATGAAAAATCTTTTGATCGTTGGCCTCCACCCATTAGTGGTTTCAGGTTTTTAGATTTTTTAAAATGACGCCTCAAATTTCTCACGTTTTTTCTGATGACGAGTGCAAGAGAGGCTAATTGCAACATTGCCTCAAATGCATATAACTTTGTAAGTCCCGTTTGAGGACAGGACGGGTAATCCTTGGCTACTCGGCAGTAATACCAAAGAAAAGTGGCCAACGGATATCAGGGAATCGAATTCGAAACTAAAGGTTCACAAGCCCGAATGATAGCCACTCTACTACTGCCTAGATAAAATAACATTACTATTATTATCATTATTATTATTATTATTATTATTATTATTATTATTATTATTATTATTATTATTATTATCATCATCATTATTATCATTATTATCATTAATATTGTTAGCTTAATTTTTTTTACTACTATTGTTATCATTATTATTGTTATTATTACTATTATAATTTTAGTTATTAAAGCTGCAACATATATTCTGCATACAAATGCTGAAAACTGGACATTATCTAACATCACGTTATGACTCGTGTATGGGTGTACAAAATGTCGAAAATCGAATAACTTATCTTTTCTATGAAAATTAATTGGTTTGTCTTAGCCACTTAATTTTAAGGGATATATATATATATATATATATATATATATATATATATATATATATATATATATATATATTTTTTTTTTTTTTTTTTTAATTATTATTATTTTTTTCTTTTTCCCCCATTAAAAGG
>JAXIVD010007143.1:0-21255 GCA_036785275.1 Cancer borealis
CTGCAGCAAGAGGATGGTATGGGGTCATGTGAAAGTCACAGCCTTACCCTTAGATCGGTCTACTATGATCTCTAAGTCTGCTCTGGGAAGGTACGGCTGGTGATTACAAGTCCAACACGTGATCCTGAAGACTGTGGATGAATTTCACACACACTACCTCAGGTCACACAGGTCATTCCACGGTGACCTTGTTCGTCCTTTGGCTCCACAACCCGCTGGCCCACGCTAAATAAACACTGACTCCCTCCTTTAATTTGTACTAATTTCCATCAACTTCACGCTCGCTTCCTCGAAATAATAGAGAGAGAGAGAGAGAGGGAGAGATGAGAGACGAGAGAGAGAGAGAGAGAGACGAGAGGAGAGGAGAGAGAGAGAGAGATGAGAGAGAGAGAGAGAGAGAGAGAGAGAGAGTCACAGGAGGATCTCTATTGGAGTAACCGATTTCCCTCTCTCTCCCTCCTCTAGTTAGGCAGAAGGTCACTATTTTTTTCCTTTGCAACCTCCTCCTCCTCCTCCTCCACTCCCTCCTCCTCCTCCTCCTCCTCCTCCCCTCCTCCTCCTCCTCCTGATGGCTAAGTTTCCAGGATATTGGTGATAGAATTTCCCTCGTACATGGATTTTTCACCTCTTGCCATACGCCGTAACATCCTTCTTTGTCTCTCTCTCTCTCTCTCTCTCTCTCTCTCTCTCTCTCTCTCTCTCTCTCTCTCTCTCTCTCTCTCTCTCTCTCTCGTTAATTTGTATATACGCCTCGTTTGACCTTGAACTTTGCCTCCTCTTCTTCTTCAGATACTTCCCGCGCCAGCTTGCAGACCCTTGCACCTCCCCGGCCATCCTCTCTATGGTCGAATCTCTGGGCATGATTACCAAGTTCAGGCTGAGTCGGGAGTCACTAGCAAGGTAAGTTAACGTGTGTATTTATCTAGTTATAAAAAAAATAGTTGTAGTATACTCATGTGGTCCTGTCTCCTTATCTATATTTGTCCTGTTTTTCCTTCAGTTACTCCTTCCATGTGTGTGTGGTGAGTCGCTGGTGTGGGTGTGGTATGTCAGAGAGAGACGTACATACATACAGACATACAGATCAATTACACATACATAATGAAGGAGAGGGATAGAAGAAAGAGAATTACATTACATTGGGTTGTTGTTTTTTTTACTCATTTTTTCTCGTGGTAAGAGTTTTATACTTGCATTCTAGTTCAGTGTAACGTGTCCTCCTTCAAACTTGTATGTGTGTGTGTGTGTGTGAGAGAGAGAGAGAGAGAGAGAGAGAGAGAGAGAGAGAGAGAGAGAGAGAGAGAGAGAGAGAGAGAGAGAGAGAGAGAGAGAGAGAGAGAGAGAGAGAGAGAATTTTAATGTCATCCCATACACTCACACCCACTGATTATAAGTACCATTAAATCCGTGTGTGTGTGTGTGTGTGTGTGTGTGTGTGTGTGTGTGTGTGTGTGTGTGTGTGTGTGTGTGTGTGTGTGTGTGTGTGTGTGTGCTACTGTGGTGGATGGAGGGAGGGAGCAGGGATAAGGGAGTAAGGGAGAGGATATAGAGAAGTTGAGATGTGAGGTGGAGTGGAGGAGGAGGGAAGGCAGGTCATAAGAGCAGAGACTCACTCCCGCGAGACTCCCTTTCCTCCGTTACGACCCCTTGTTAGCAGCCAAGGGAAGGGAGGTGTTGCAGGAAGGTAGAGAGTGAAACACGGACCAACCAAAGGAAATGATAGGATAGGATGATAGGATGAGATGTTACATTGAGGTGTAGGAATGGATGCAGAAGGAAGGGAAGGAAGAAAAATGTTTTAGCGAGGTTAAGAATGAATGAGAGAGTAGATGAAAGAAATTAATATGTGCACATGAGAGAATAATAAATTGATTAAATAGTGGTAGAAAGAAGAATTACTGGAATCATATTTGTACTACTTATTTTTTTCTCTTCGCAAAGGTATTCCTCATTTGTCCTGATCTTCTCTTCTTATATCCTCTCTCACCTTTCCCTAGTCACTGCTTCTTCTTCCACTTTACAAACAGTCATGTAAATACACCACAAACTTCACTCAGACAACCTCAAACTTCACCTTATAATAAATATCTAACAGAAGATCCAGGATAATTATTTTCATTCACTTTAATATTTAAGTCCCATCCTTCTAGCGTGGATAATGATATGTTTGATTTGTGCCGCTGTGTAATTCTATCTAACTCCATGTCCTCAGATTCACTCTCATGGTGCGTAAAGGTTACCGAGATCCACCTTACCACAACTGGCTCCACGCCTTCTCCGTCACCCACTTCGCCTTCCTGCTGCTTCAGAACTTACAGCTGGTGGAGAGAGGCATCCTGAACTCCCTAGAAGCACTGGCACTGATTGTATCTTCCATGTGCCATGACCTTGATCACCGAGGCACCACAAACTCCTTTCAGGTAAGACTCTTGTTATGTTATATAATCACATTGACTAACCTAACGTAATCTAACCTAACCTTGACTCATGTCATGAAAAAGAGCTAGCATTAATATTTTGGAATCTGTATAAAGGAGAGACGAGGGTGAGGAGGAGGGTTGAACCTCTCTTTATGTGTCTTTAGGTGGCGAGCAACTCCGTTCTGGCATCACTGTACTCCTCGGAAGGTTCTGTGATGGAACGCCACCACCTCGCGCAGGCCATGTGCATCCTCAACACAGATGATTGTAACTTCTTGGAGAACCTGAGCCGAGAGGAATACACCAAGTTCCTCGACCTGATGAGAGACATTATTTTGGGTGAGGCTTAGCAGACTTAGTGACGTCATTAGGAGGAAGGATGGAGGGGAAGGGAAGGAGGATCTCATATTGACAATTAATCATCTATGTCAATTATATGTGTATGAGAGAGAGAGAGAGAGAGAGAGAGAGAGAGAGAGAGAGAGAGAGAGAGAGAGAGAGAGAGAGAGAGAGAGAGAGAGAGACCTACACCTATTACTCATAGAAATATTAAACCATTCTAAGACAATACTGATATTTGATAGTTATGTTCCTCCACAAGATTTGTTTACTCTTGACGGCTCTCATTTAAGTATTTATCCTTTTTGTAATTTTATATTCAAAACTCATTAGGATGTGTTAGTAAAAGAAGAGAGAGAGAGAGAGAGAGAGAGAGAGAGAGAGAGAGAGAGAGAGAGAGAGAGAGAGAGAGAGAGAGAGAGAGAGAGAGAGAGAGAGAGAGAGAGAGAGAGAGAGAGAGAGAGAGAGAGATAGAAGGAAAATTAAAAAGAGTTGCATAAAGTCTCTCTCATAAGCTGTAATATGACACCATCTGGCATCAGCTGCAACCATTCATCACCACACTAGCAAAGCATTACATCACTGTCTGCATTGAGGAACTTAATCCTATAATGATATCCCAAACGTTCCTCCCTTAACCCAGTCACACTTCATATTTACCTAGTTGTATTTACCTAGTTGTAGTATGCAGGGTCTGAGCTACACTCATGTGGTCCTGTCTCCGTATCTATATATCTAGTTTTTCCTTCAGTTGATGTACATTCTTTGCCATTATCACCTCTTCCTTCAGTCCATATATGTTGTTTTATAAGTATGATCCTTAAGAAAGAAGTAAGAGCCCAATCCAAAGCAAGTTTCTTTTCTGTATTACACAAAAAGACAAAATAAAGTATATATTATTATTATTATTGTTGTTATTATTATTGTTATATAAGATTACCGAGACATGTTCTTTCCGCAGCCACTGACTTGGCTCACCACCTTCGCATCTTGTCTGAGCTTCGCCAAGTGGCAGAAAAAGGTTATGATTCCGCCAACCCTCGTCACCACGACCTCCTCATCTGCCTCCTCATGACAGCAGCAGATCTCTCAGACCAAACCAAAGTAAGGCAGTTCACCAAAATTATTATAAACTTTCAAACTAATTCACCTCTCATACCAACTAACTATTTTTCTTCTTTTCATTCCAGTTCACTTTTTTTCTTCTTTTCATTGTATTCCACTTTATATCTTTATACTACGATACCCTCCTTGAATCGTAAATAATTTCTGGCTTTATTTTCATGTTGTTTTTTATTACCCTTACAGGATTGGCACTCGTCAAAGCACGTGGCAGAACTGATCTATAAGGAGTTCTTCACTCAAGGAGACTTAGAGAAGGCGATGGGTAACATGCCCTTGGAGATGATGGACCGAGAGAAAGCATTCATTCCGGAGCTACAGATTCAATTTCTGGATGATGTTGCCATTCCTGTTTATGAGTAAGGCACACAGCTTCTATAACTACATTACTGCGTGTTTGAATATAATGAATAGAATAAATGGATGAAATAATAAATAAGTATAATATGTAGGTTGTCAGCTTTGTGAATGTGAATGAAAGGTGGAAGTGTTGATGATTTTACATACGGGTATTCCTACTATTCTGTAATTATATTTATTTATTTTATTTTATTTTATTTATCTATTTATGTATTTATTTATGTATTAACTTATTTTTTATCATCCTTTTTTTCCAGAATTGTTGCTAAGTTGTTCCCCGAGGCTGATGAACCTTACAGCTGCATCAAGGCAAACCGACGTAACTGGTCCCGGCTGCGCGATGTATACAAGCGAAGGAAACCCGAGTCTACCAGTTCCCTCGAGGTGTTTGAGGACGACTCGCTCGAGGAGGAACTTGAAAGAGATGAATCCTGAAACTGAAACTGAAAAAAGGTTCTCATTCGTTGCATAAATAGTTCACTCCAAAGACCAAAAGACACATACAGTATCTTATTCATTTACTCGGCGTGAGTAAAAGTTTCGTAATACTACAATGACTCCTACTACAAGTGCACCCATTATTGATTTGAATTTTGGGATTAACTAACTATCTTGCCATAATCTTAGGAAAAACTTCATGTACTGTACTTGAAAAGACTACGCTGGAGTTGTTTATTCATAAGAAAGTCTACCTCTTACATGTTCGGCTGATGTAATCCATGTACGTACACAGTTTTACAAGGAAGAAATTCATTGATACGCTTTCCTTCACTAGATTAAATTATTATCGTTCTGTTTAATAATCCGAGTGCCACTTGCATGCAGCCACTCACACACGAAGGAGAGGGAGAGTCGAGTGCCAAGGGAGGCCAGGGTACTTGCCACAATGCATGGCTCTGTATCTTTACTTGAGTTGTTCCTGTGTATTTTCATGGTGACTTAGACTCTCCTACACATAATAGATATATACGTACATAAACACACACACACACACACACACACACACACACACACACACACGCACACACACACACACACACACACACACACACACACACACACACACACACACACACACACACACACACACACATACATACATACACGTGTCTCTTTGTCCCTTGTAATGCTTGCTCATTCATTGCCTTAGAGTGAGTATTACACTTGTGACATCTTTCATTGGTTGTAGTTTTCAGCACATTTGCTGGTGCCATTATATGATGTAATCTTAATATTCCTCTCATACGTCACACTCAACTTTATTTCTCTTTAATTAACCGAGTCAACTCTGTGAATATTTAAGAAGTACATGCTTAGTCTCTTCATCTTTTTACAGACTTATTTGTACATTAAAGGCACCTTGACTTAACTAATATCAATCATCTATATTTCTGTTTTCATCTTGATATATACTGTATAGCTACACAAAACCTATTCCGTAGTGAGCACTGTTTACCTCGGGTCATTAGCTTTATGGAATTATTCAGAACTAATCAGTCAGAACGATAATTAATGTGAAGTCAAGCATCATTGGAAGAAAACTCGTGTAACATTTAATTCTGATGATTTATATATATTTTTTAGATAAGTCTGAGGATATAGTAACTCAGCTCCCAAGCCAAAGTTTAACCCTCTGGAAGGCCAAGACACTGCAAACTGTGGTAGTGGTTGTCAAATGTATGTGATATGAAGCTAGTCAAACACTTTTATAAACAGTGGTGCCTCTATTGTAGGTGTGGCTAGCCTGAGTTTTATACCTTAAATACTTCTTGTTTTTCTTAAGTTTAAATCAGAAAGGATTTTTTTTTTGAGCCTGTCACCTGATCTATATATTAATAAGAGTTTAGAAGGAACTGGTGTTGTGGTCTACATGAAGTTCCTTTAAATTGCACACACTAAAGAAAACCAATGCATATTCAGGTCTTTAGGGATGAGACCAAAGATAGATAAACAATGCAGTGTTTAGGAATGGTTGTATGCACCAGGAAAGTTTTGAAAGGACAGTATAAAAGTATTCATTGAAGGTTGATGTGAAAAGAAAATAAGTCTGCTGTCACCTGTACAACTGTTTCCTTACAAACACTTTATAACTGAGTGTGCAGCACTCCCACCTACCCCGCCCCCCTATCCATCTGTTCTTCACATGCTTCCTGTGTGTGTGTGTGTGTGTGTGTGTGTGTGTGTGTGTGTGTGTGTGTGTGTGTGTGTGTGTGTGTGTTCTTACGAAATTGTCTCTTTTCAGGATTGACTGTTCTATCTTTCAATGTTACCCTATCATTTACTTCTTTAATTATGTGTGTGTGCGTGTGCGTGTGTGTGTGTGTGTGTGTGTGTGTGTGTGTGTGTGTGTGTGTGTGTGTGTGTGTGTGTGTGTGTATGTGTGTGTGTGTGTGTGTGTGTGTGGAGTCAAGGTTAGGAGGATACATAAGGTCGCTGTTTTTTCCATTCAAGTGTTGGTGCTTTTTCTGCTTACCTTTGATATATTTTTTTATGAAAATCTTTTCTGTCTAATGATAGGAAAAAATATATACTAGAATGTCTTGGCTGTACTAGAATGTCTGTGGACTGAAGGTGTCATCTTCCATTACACGTGGCTTGCATTTTAAACTGGATTGATTTGCTTTGTAAGGTAAATGTACTTACCATATGTGATTTATTGGTTGATCCTTATGTAACTGGTTTTTGTTATCATTGATTCAGTACAATTATTGATTTGCCATGTGATAAGTGTCATATATACTACATAGCATAATACCCTCATGTGTTTCTGCAACAATAGGTGATAGGAACAAGGACAGGGAAGGACGCAGCAGAGATGTGGCTTTGGATTTCTCTTCAGGAGCTTATCATTTTTGTGTCCAAATTAACAACATCTCTTGCTGGATCCTAAAACTGCAGGTTAACACATAAATGATGTCACTATGTCGAGAAAGAAGTACAATTCTGCTTATCCGGAGAGGTATATTGAAAGATGGCCATATACATATATACATATATATATTTTTGTATGTATTATCGAACAATTAGGATAGTGTTGGAGTTTCTGGGGCATGTCATGTTTAGTTTTTTGGTGTAGCACAAATGTATGTATAAGGTAAAGATGAACTTTACCAGAGTGAGCGTCTGGCCGTGTGCAAAGCAGATGGACTACCTGACCAGTGGAGGACAGACATGCTTAGGTCAGCTGTAGCCACACAGCTGCAGCCTAAGAGGAACCCTTAAGCCAGACTCACAGCTGTTGTATTGGACATCACTGCTGCTGGATACAATTCCTCCTCGTCAGTTGATGTCAGAACATTATGAGTGACCATAAATTTTGCTTACATATATTATTATTGTAGTGTTCACATTGCAGTCAACGCACACACACTGAAGAGCGGTGTGGCTGTGGCATACATAGCCAGAGTTGGTCCTGGGCTGAACAAGCATCATTTCACTTCACTTGTGTATTTCAATATTAACCATCATCACTATGTTACAGCATTACTTTATTTTATGGTGTCTCCTTCTCAGCTACATAGCACTATCTTCACTGGTACGTGGTGGATGTGAATTTAGAGGCAGAACTAATGTTCTATAAAATCAGTGAAAAGACTGTGTTGTGTGTTCCGTGTAGCCCACCGCCCGTGTGCTCTCTTGTGTTCACTCCGGTAACAGTTTTGAAAAAGTGAAGCAGCCTCACCTCCCGGTCACTGTTGCCTCAAGTGTTGGTAAGGCAAGGCAAGGCAAGGCAATACAAGAATGGACTCATGTCAACCTACACTCAGTCTTGGGAGGCATGAGTTATGCCTTCATGCAGGAACATGCTTGTGTCAGGAAGGAAAATAAACATATTTTTCACTTGGAAGCTGTCCTCATTATGGATAGCATACATACTGTGGTATAAGTATTGTGTGCAAATGTTGCATTGCTTAAATTTTTTAAAAAGAAACAACCATTGCATTTATTTAATTTTATTACAGTACAAACCTGTTCTTCAGAATGCCTCAAACATAATAATAATTCAATAGAAAGCCTGTAACTAATCAAAACCATATATATCGTTAATGGAAGCCTATGTGCCATCACGTGCACCCAAGTATTGCACCCAAATTACCGCCGCACGATGCCCTGGAGCCTGATAGTGAGTCCCTTCAGGACTTGCTTCACCCTTGGCCCACACCTGCTGGCCTGCACCGCGACAGGCACGACGCTCTGCCTTGAAACACTCAACATTGATATAATATTTTCCTCACTGTGAATTATAGCAAGGCTGTATGATTCAAAACTATTATCCATCTCATGCATTTGTGAAGATTACACTGTCATCAATATATTATATGTTGGAAAATATTTTTCCCAATAAAATCATTCCATTGTGGCTGTATATTTGTATTACCTTTTGTTCCTGGTAGAGGGGGTGTGATGTGGTACCACGCCCCGCCCCGACCCCTCGTTACGTTGTTGAGTGGTTACAAATTTCCTCCTTATAAGGAAGTGGCAAAGATGTGCCGCTGGAGAAAAACTAAGTTGTATCCCACATACGTGTTTACGTTTTCTATGTAGTTGCCTGTCATTTATGTCTGTTTAGAATTAAAGAAACACTAATAATTCTGATGGAGGTAAACGGCAAGTCGACAAGTCAAATGTGTCTGTCTGAAAGGTCTCAGTGTAGCGCCACGCCTGGTCGGGGCAGGTGGGCTCCAGGGCCGCGGTGGACATCACCTTGGTGCTGCTGACTACGTAAGTTTTCGCACGTTTTTGTATAGTGTAAAGTTGTGGTGCATCATAGGTAGAGAAAAAGATAGAAGAGCTCGGTTATTTATTTGCTTAGTTGAAGATATGTGGTTTGAGGTAGGCGGGCAGCGTGGGTGTTCACTGATTGGGGTTCGAACGTCTCGATCACCACTTGATTAGAAACAAATCTTGGTTAAGTGTCGTTTTACGTCTATTACATGTATAGTATAAATCCAGACTAGTGTATTAATTGTATATTAAGTACCTATCTGGGTAATATGCAAGTGAAATACTAGTTTTATTATATCTAATAAAGCAAAGAAGATTGATGAATAACTGCTTGTTTCTTCAGTCTCAGGTTGTTTGAGGTGGTTCCCGTGACTGGTCGGTACACAGGCAGCGGATGGTAGCGTCGATGGTGGTGGTGGGGAGTGTCTGGCTCTAATCTCGTCGTGCTCCAGGTAACTCGTTCTTATTGTTACTTCTTTACAAATTAGTTTAACCATCGTGAACCGTGTGTGTTTCCTGGGTGTTGTAGCTGGAGACAGGGCCGGTGCTAGGAATTGCGGGTCCCAATTAGAAAATTGATAGTGGGGCCCTTTACTCTATAAAAGTCGAAGATTGAAGTATGCCCACCTTAGCCAAAAAGCTTTAATTACTTGATCTACTAAAGTTTAAAAACAATATGAAAGTTTTGATTTTTGTATTACAAGTTAAGACAATTACAGACAAATTGTTTATGCACGGACCTTTTAGAAACAGACTTTTCTGTTTTTTATTTGCAAAATCTTTCAAAATAATTTTAAAGTCAAGGGTTTTGATAATGTCACTTTCTATAGATAGCATCGCCAAATTGTTTAGTCTCGTGAAATTGTTCATTGTAAGTGTTTTAATAAGTTTTAGTTTAGAAAAACTTCTCACCCGATGCGATTGTTACGGGCATTAAGTACCAATATCGTATACAGTTTAAAACTTAACACGTGTGTGTGCGGGGCCCCCTTGCGGCGCGGGGCCCAATTTGATTAAATTGGTCAAATAGGCTTAAACCGGCCCTGGGCGAGGCCAACGTTGGCCTCGCCCAGGGTGAAGATGTCAGCAAGGTCGTGTCTGCTAACTTAGAAGATGGGTTGTTAGTCCGCCGCCATTACTCCTCGGCATTCGTCAGTCGTTGATATTCGTATTTTATATTACGGGACTCTTCTAGGATTAAACTGTGGTTAAATAGCCTTATTAATGGTCTCCAAACATTTATTAAGGCCATTATTCAATCATAATATGTAAAGAAACGGGATGTATGAACAAAAGTAATGATCCAACAATCATTATCTCTTTGAAACTGTTATTCACCCCCCGCCCCCTCCGTCACACCATTACCATTACTTCACTCATGCATGTCCAATCTATATATATCATTAACACTGTTTTCAGGGGGGGGACACCATCTTATCACAGCAGGGCAAGCAAGCGTTCTTCCCTGTCTGGCTCCAGCACCGTCCACCCGACTCACCAGAACGTGAAATCCGGTAAGAAAATTAGTTTTAAGCATTATTTGCTCATCATAAACACCCCCCCACCAACAATAGACCCGTTGCCGCCTTGGGTGGTGTGCTGCACCCAGATTCTACCGCCTCTCGCCTAACCCCTCCTTTTACTACACATCCAAATCCTCTTCATTATTTTCCTATTAAGGAGCTTTAATGTCCACATTAATTTCAAAATATTTATTACATCCTAACTGTGTACATTTTTTAAGTTAAGAGTGGCGAGAAGAAACGAAGTCGTAACGGAACACTACATTCTTTTATGTGTTTCTCCTCACCACTAAACTCATTCTGTCTTGAGAGATTGTGTGATCAAATTGTTGAAAACTTGGGTCTTCGTTTCAGTTGAACAGCCGTCTACGACAGGCGAAGAGTGAAGTACGAGAAGTCTACGTTTAAAAAGGTGGGCAGGTTTTCACGTTTTCAGTGCATTGAAATATTGTCTCTAACCCGATATTACCAGATAATAATATTAAGGAAAATTGAGCTAACCATCGTGTTTGTGATGCATTAATTAATGCATATGAGCGTAAAATAGTTACAGTATGCAACACTAAACCTAATTAATTAATACAAGATAATGGAAGGAAAATTAAATAGTGCATAAACATTGTCAGTGTTTATTGTCAGTGTTTACATGTAACTCCCTTAGCCTTTACTTACTCGCATTACATTTTGAATTACCGATTCAGAATCTGCACATTTTTCCGATGAGGATAAACAAAATATTAGGCGATTATATTAAAATGGCTGATAGTGATGGGTGAGTGTCGCTTGCCTCAGGTAGTGGAAGTAGTCATGTACTTGTTGCATACCATAAGAATCGGAAAAAATGTGCAGATTTTTTGGATCAGTGATTCAAAATGCAATGCGAGTAAAGGCTAAGGGAGTTATGTTTATGCACTATTTCATTTTCCTTCCTTTTCCTTCCATTATCTTATATTAATTTAGGTTTAGTGTTACTAACTATTTTACGCTCATATGCATTAATGTATCACGAACACGATGGTAGGCTCAATTTTCTTTAATATTATCTGGTCGTTTGGTAATATCGGGTTTGAGTAAACATTTCAATGCACTGAAAACATGAAAATCCGCCCACCTTTTAAATGTCGACTTCTCGAGATCTAGGCCAGTATTCTCCATCGAGGTCTGTCAATCCAACGTCAGATTCCGCAGAGGCGCCATCTTCAGAACTGAAGAAAAAGATATATTTATTATAGTCAAATAAATATAAGTCAAATATAAAATGTATTATTGATTATATCTCGGGATGTTTACGAACCAGTCAAGACTCACCACAACCTCTCATTCTCTCTTCATCCAAGTGTGCGTGTTAAGAAGACATCTCCGCATACAGAATCGTCATCCTCTCATTCTCTCTTCATCCAAGTGTGCGTGTTAAGAAGACATCTCCGCATACAGAATCGTCATCGTCGTCTACTCATGCGGTATTCCTCGTGATCGGCTTCGTGGACACCAGTACAGCAACAGCACATCTGTAAAAGTCACTGATTAAAACTGTTGTTCCTATTCATTACTTTCATTTACTATGTGAATTTGATTATTACAAACAAAATCAACAAGACAGAAGTAGCTCCTTCCTAATTCCTGTATCAGTACGCGACGGTTGAACACTGGCCAGGCTAAGTAAGGTGAGTGGTAGCAGCAGATCAGCGTTAAGGTGGCGCTGGAAGGTGAGCGTTACTATGTCCGCGGCTTTACCCACGAACACTTGCTGGGAAGGGTAGATAGATCATTGGCTTGTGTTATGAAAAATTCAGCTCCGATGTGAACCGTCTGCACTGCTGTACCTGGTGGAGGACATGACCACATTGTTAGACTAGCTACTTATTTAATGAAACGGACGTATCTGACAGCAACAGCAAAAGTTATAATGGTACTATTAGTAAACCAATGGACAGGCTGGTATTATTTTACATCTTCACCATAACGCTCTATAGAACTCAGGGTTATATTTTTGCATTACCTGGTGCATTTTGAGAAGGTTTTCTTTATTACATTTCCGTCGCAAATTCTTAGTTAGCGAGATATTTAATGTTTTCTGTGAGACCACCTCTTCGAAAAATAAAGTTTAGTTTGCTAGTTTAATTAAACAAGGTTCTGTTATTTGTCAATGTTTGGTTAGGTTACATTAATATAGAAGCTATCAAATGTTCTCTATGACCAAAAGTAAGAAGTTGGATGAGGTAAGACAGACGCAAGCAAACGCCATTATGGTGAAGATGTAAAATTTTACCGACAGTCTTTCCTTGACAATGTAGCACCACCTCGCCTTGCCATCATATCCTGAACACACACATCCCTTAACTAGTAACCACACATTCACGCTTCTGTTAAGCCACCTTATCTTGAACACATCCCTAACCACCCCATTCACGCTTCTAAAAGTCCTCCATCCTCCTGTTAAGGCACCCTGTACTGCTACCATATCCTGAACACACCAAATTAACCACACATTCACGCTCCTGTTAAACCACACTGTCCCACGTGGTACCATATCTTGAACACATCCCTAAACTACACCTTCACACTCCTAATTCCTCCATCCACCCGCTACCTTACCTTAACACATACCCTCACCACACATACAGTGCCTCCTCGTCTCACCACCTTAAATTGAACACATACCTTCACTACACGTCCTCACCCCGCCACCACCAGCTCGCTACTGAGGAAAATGTCTGAATCCGCGACTGGAATGAAGCCGAACTGTCCGAACACTGAAATATGAATCGTTTCCTAATGTATGACAGATATACATTACTCACCAAACGGACAGTTGGTATACATTATTTGCATATACCAACACATAGCTGCACTAGTTAATTTGTTAATAATGAACGACCTTGTTGGTCATTTGAATCACATGATCTGACTTGGCAACTCCGATGGTCTTGTTAGCAGTTTCTTTTCAAGTATGATTTGTATATTTATTAAAGTTCATGTACTTACGACGTCTCTTTAATCATGGAATATATGTATAGTTTCTCACCATCCACACACACAGAAAGATAACAAAAAAGGAAAGGATAAGTGAGTTAATGAAAATACTAACCATTAAATAAGTGCTTCATTCTCTCTCATAACCAGTTTTGCGGAGAAACAGTACAAAAATGTGGTAAGTACAGTTTGTTTTTAGTTCATCTTCAGCTTCCTCAACCATCATCGCCACACAGATATAATATATATAAAAAAAAATACAGTAGCAATGCAAAACCACCACATTCATTGCAAAGTAAAAAATATAATTACAAAAGCGTTAACAGTCTCTTTCTCTCTCTCTCTCTCTCTCTCTCTCTCTCTCTCTCTCTCTCTCTGTGTTGACTACTACTATATGGTCTACGGTCTTCACCAGTACTTACTAAAAATAGTACAATGTCTTCCTGATACAGGGCACCAAATCACGAACTAGTGTTGAATGTAAACATGTGAATCTCTACACACACAACAGGTCAAGTAAAGGTAATTAATGAAACCTACAACTCTACTACTGACTGAGTGATTCAAAGATAACAAGTCAATCCCTTTTTAATTAAACCCACAAGTGTATGGCTGATTGCGAAATTCACTGATAACAAATTAATGACTGAGGCAATTGTTACACAGGAGGTAGTTGATTAGTGTGATATTTGTCCATCATGTTCCCTTAAACCACCACATGAGTTGATTACTGAAACACTTCCAAGACAGTTTACTTTACAAGGTATTGACACTAGTTTCCTGAATAACTAATATGCATGTCTCACCCTGTTTATCATTTCACGGCTTTGTCTATTTGTTTAGGTATCTTTCAGAGTAAAAGTTATTCTTACTACACTACTATTATCTTTATCTTCCCCATCACTATAATTGGATAGTAAAGTAGTGGTTCAAGAAGTCCCACTGTCTTATAACAACCATTAAGGAGATTGAACTACCAGACACTAACGCTAATGATGACTCTAAACAATTGTCTGTCTTAAAAAATCAACCTGAATGTACTGTAGTATTGATTCCTCACTTCCTGTTTCCCATCTTTGCATAATAAGAAATAAGTCCTTTTCATTCTGAGGTTTGCCAGGACAGCTTCGGTAAGTACAATAGTGACATACACACACACACATACACACTCACACACACACGCACACTCATACCGTGCACACACACACACACATACTCAAACACACACACCACACACACACACACCAGTCCATTACTTTCCCCAATGCACATCATCATGCTAACAAAAGTGAGATAACACATCAAATAACATAGTGGATGGAATGAATAGATTATAAATACACACATACTCTTTGAGAGGTTACCACAAAGCCATCTATAATACTGTCCTTGTGTTATCTCTGCCTACTGACCATAACATAATGAGCACAGACTTGCCCCACACACACACCCTGCAGAGCCTCGGCAGTCTGGTTTAAGATTCATCTGGTGTGATAATTTGAACACTACAAAGACTTGATCTTAACTAAGTCTTATTCTGTGTTCTTATTCACAAACTTGCCATCACTTCACTATTTTTATAAATTTAAATTATTCCAAACAAAATTTACTTTTTTTTTTTTTCATACTATGTGATATGATATTCATAATTTCATGTTCTAAATCAACCTATTTTTTTCTATTTAAGTTATTCACATATAAATATATTTACATATATAAATTTACCATAAAATTATATTCATATGTACAATACTGTTTCAAGTACTTTTACAACCAATAAAAATAACAAATGTTTTAAATGATAGACTCCGTTCGTCCCAACACGTGACAAGAAGGGACGAAGGTGTCGCAGATCACAATTCCTACACCAAATTTTAGTAAACTATGCATTAAGAAATTCACACATCCTAATACATTATCACAAATACACAATTAGATATTCTGGTAATACTTTTACATTTCCAATTTCAAGCAAAAGTTTGGGTTTTTCTGTTTTGTCACAGATAATTGGTGTATTAGTATGAAAATAGTAATCAAAAAATAGTTCAGGATGATTCCTTATAAATCAGCAGTGATGTTATTTTGGTGTTCTCATTCAGTTCATTCAATTCCATAATTCTTTACCAAAATATTATTGTGCAAGAAACAACATTCACACTAAATTTTAGTTTTCTGTGGCTAAATTTCACAAGTGTTTACATTTCACAATTACCTGCAGAATACATCAATACATTTTCCTGGATGAATCAGTATTCAGTTAACCAATGCTAACCAGTTACATATAGAGTTAAAAACTAATAAAACTTGACTGTCCTGCCTTTCAAATCAAGGAGAGTTTGGTCCAATGAGGAGCCACACACCACACCAAACCATCATCCACACAGCATTAGGTGAAGGTAGCCTTGAGCAAACACCTGTGATATGGGCTACTTGAACCTGCTTCTGTTGGTGTTGGGTGTTGTATACGCGTGTGTGTGTGTGTGTGTGTGTGTGTGTGTGTGTGTGTGTGTGTGTGTGTGTGTGTGTGTGTGTGTGTGTGTGTGTGTGTGTGTGTGTGTGTGTGTGTGTGTGTGTGCGTGCGTGCGTGCCTGTGTGTGTGTGTGTGTGTGTGTGTGTGTGTGTGTGTGTGTGTGTGTGTGTGTGTGTGTGTGTGTGTGTGTGTGTGTGTGTGTGTGTGTGTGTGTGTGTGTGTGTGTGTGTGTGTGCGTGCGTGCGTGCCTGTGTGTGTGTGTGTGTGTGTGTGTGTGTGTGTGTGTGTGTGTGTGTGTGTGTGTGTGTGTGTGTGTGTGTGTGTGTGTGTGTGGACATTTCATCAAAGTACATACAAAAGGCAGTGTTTCTCAAAATAGTTTTATAAATGTTATCTATGCATTTATGAAGTATATTAACCAGTTCATATAATACCATGATAATTTTTTTTAAATTAGTTCCCTGTGCAAGAAACATGTTGATTTATTTAATTCTTTCCTTTCTTAGTTATTATTGCATTTCACGGCTAGTACAAATTTATCCCGAAATATATTAATAACTAAGATGTGTTGTCATCAAATTTCCTGTGTAGTACATACACACCTTGTAAATATAATGAATACATGCACAGAAAACAATTCAAATTCACGATGTTTAATTTTTAAAAGATTATATTTTCTTATGGCAAATATAAAAATATAGTTATGTACATTGAAACTTGAAAATCCATATTATATTCCCCTTATAACTATGGTTCATGCATTCTTTGATGTGGATGCCATTTTCAGAATCCTAACAAATATAATTTTCAAATCTCATCTTTTGATAAATAACTGCATGTTCAGAAACCACTTCATTCAGACTCTTAATGTAGTACCATTTAGGATCAACATTTACTACAAAATCATCATTACGTCCATACGAAACTACACATTCTTATGCAAAATAACATTGGTATGTATATAAGGCAGACATCACGTCCATAGCTTGTGATTGGTTCAGTTAGCACAGTAGGAACTTGGAACACAGATATTAAGGGGCACCAACACCTGTTACTTCCTCCTTGACTAGTTGCCCACTGAACTACACCTCACTGCACCTCACTGATCTTCCCTTTCATCACCATCTTTTACCATATACTGCAGCCTCTCCTCATTTTGTGTACGGGACTCACTGGGAGGTGTAGTGATCAAACCACCATTGTTGAGTGATGGTGTTGCCGCAGTCTGCCACAAATACATCATCCATGGACTGCTTGTAGGCTCGGTCCAGGCACTTGTTGCTTAATTTGTGCACCACATGGCCCGTCTGGGGGTAAGATTTATTTATTATGTTACATACTTACACAAAACAGTTTTTCCATATCACGTATACATCATCTCAGTTAAATTACATACATAAGAAGTAGAAGAAACCATCTTACTTGAGTCTGGTACCATTCCTGGTTTCCTCGCCTCCCGTGGCAGCGAGTCATGTGGACCTTCTCTGCGGACACCCCAGCGTGGGCCGGCACCTCGGCACACACCTCCTCCCGACGCAGCTCTCCATTCTTGGACAGAGACATGAACTACAAAGGCATAACAAACAATTAGTAACATTCCTTGTGCAGCGTATTCAATGTTCTTTCAATTTTAGTTTCAATATTCATGGTGAAAATTGCAAATGATCTTATAGTTCATGAAAATAAATGTTTAGTACTATTTTTAAAACTTATTGAAATTATTTATTGACATGATAATGAAAGTACTGCGTGAATCCAATATACTCAACTATGTGCAGTATTAATCAAGTGATATCATGCTTTCCTTACATTACATACACTGCCAACCCTCGCTCAACACAACTTTGCCAAACAGAAAACATTTGCACGAATGATCAAAATTCCATAGATTTGCCCGACATAATGCAGATTTGCAATTAAAAGATCCGCCTTTAGAGGATTTAACATTTCTCAGGCCATTCATAAGTAAAGGGTATTTGTAAGCCTTTTTCCATATTAAAACTCAACCGGGCACAAAATTTATCATGCACAATTGTCTCAGGAGCCTAACTGTTGTGTTGGGCGAGGGACGACAATATTCCTGCATCAAGACAAAATTCTACATGAAAATCTACAAGGTAACAAAATCTTACATAGAGTACATCCATGACAGGCTTTCTCCCTTAAGGGGATGATCGACCGGGTGTATTTTTTGACGAATATTTTTGACATACGAAAATGACTTTTTGCGCTCAGTGTGTGGGGAAGGGTCTGAACTGTCAGATGGAGACAATTTTTTCTGCAAAATTTAAAAACCAGCCTCACCAGAGCAAAATTTAAATGTCCTGCGGTGTTGCGTCACTGTCTCACACGTGCCTTTCCACGTGGTATGATGGTGACACTGGTATTATTCGATAAATCACGCTATAAGTTATATTCTCTTTCCACATTTTGCCATTTGACATCCCTCTTATTTCTGTTGTGTGTGTGTGTGAGGGAGCATGTGGCTGGCGGTGACCAGTGACCACTGACTCAACTCATTCCAAGAGGTGTCTGAAGGGAGCTACCCAAAATCCCAATGAGTTTTTGCACTCGAAGGTGTGGAATAAGTGTCCTAATAAAAAACTAAGGAGAAGGACCAAAAATATCAAGCAGGAGACTTCTAGGAATAAATCTGGCAACATTGAGAAAGGTGGCGCCTTCTGACACCCTCACCATTGAGTGACTAATACCTTTTTGAAGGGACGACCAGATGCCTATTCAAGTTCTCTACAAAGTAGAAGGTATAAGCAATGATCTGTGAAGATTTTGTGCCAATAAATCAAAAACAAGTGGCAAGACACAGAGAACATGGAAAAAAAAACTTTGACGGCCGTTTTCTCGAAATGTGTTTTTTCCGGGTTTGAAAAGCCTTAGAGACTTTACTATAAATGTGATTGTATATTGCTTTGCATCAATAAATAGTAAAAACAATAATCGATCTTTGCATCTGATAAAATTTGAATTTTTTTGAAAATTAACGGAAATAGTGACCGTTTCTTTTATCATTTAAAATTTTTGCTTTTTTTTTTATAGAAATTACCTATTGGTGTCAGTAGTTGTCAGCCAAATCTCATGAAATTCACATGAAGTAATAAGTAAACATATACAAATAACATACTAAAATTTCAGACCCATAGGATATACCGAACATGAAAATTGCACCAACCCGGTCGATCCCCTTAACCTACAGACTACGGTAATCATTTCTTCATTACCTGACTTGAAGACGTGAAGGTGTGACAGTGGTACAGACCCATATTATACGGATTCTTCTCGTGCCTTTGTAAAGTATCAAAACATATGTCTGGTTTTGTTGCATTGTTACGAAGCTACAAACAAAAGAGACATAACGGAGTGAGACGAGGGGAGCATGGGGAATAGTGGTCCTTGGCTGCCATGGAGAGAGAGAGAGAGAGAGAGAGAGAGAGAGAGAGAGAGAGAGAGAGAGAGAGAGAGAGAGAGAGAGAGAGAGAGAGAGAGAGAGAGAGAGAGAGAGAGAGAGAGAGAGAGAGCGAGAGAGAGAGAGAGAGAGAGAGCGAGAACGAGAGCGAGAGCGAGAGCGAGAACGAGAGAGAGAGAGAGAGAGAGAGAGAGAGAGAGAGAGAGAGAGAGAGAGAGAGAGAGAGAGAGAGAGAGAGAGAGAGAGAGAGAGAGAGAGAGAGAGAGAGAGAGAGAGAGAGAGAGAGAGAGAGAGAGAGAGAGAGAGAGAGAGAGAGAGAGAATGTGTGTGTGCGATATCCAAGTGTGTAATGAGAGTAATGTCACTCGCTGCTTTTCAAATCGTAAATCTTTTCTTTTTTTGTTGTATAGAGTGTTATAGTTTCTTTTGAGTGTAAGTAGCTGTTCATTACACTAACATTAATAACACCCGAGATACAGTACATAAAAACATAATTTGGATTAATTTACGTTTCGTTGTTTCAAACCGTGTGTTGCTCGTCACCCATAAACCTTCTTCTATACTATAACATTAAATCATCCGACAACACTAAGTCAAAATTCAAAGTAAAGAATGCAAGTGTTCAAGCTTGAGAAAAAATGGAAAACACCAAACAGGTTATGCCACCCAATCAACTCGACTATTCATACTGCCATTCATACACATTTCAATGCCCATATTTTAGCAGCATTACTGTGTCAAAGTCAAGATGTTATTACACATTTAGGTGCCTTCAATGTAGTGTCTTCTCAATGCTACCAATTAGCACCTAGTCATACCCTAAGTTAACCTAACCTAATCTTAACCTAACTTTACCCTATTATCTGTCATAGCTAAACTAATTCAATGAAACCTGAAACTCTAATCCACCTTAAATTTACTACCTGTATTCATCCAACAAATTTAGGAAAGGTAATAGATTCCTTTTAACTCCCAGACTCCACATTCGGCCAGTTTGTCCGACAGACCGTGTGGATGAAAGTCTTACCTCGTTATGGAGAGGTGAAAGCTGGCAAGAGTACAAGCCCAGGTTGTACTCTTTGTTCTCTAGGTCCTCACGTTCAAGAGTGTTTAGACAAATATCCCTTGCAAAGTTTTGGACCTGTGTCACACGAGTCATGGGTCAAGAGGTGGTCATGGGAGTCAAGGTGGGTCAAGTCATAAAAAAAAGAAAAAACAAAAACAAAAGTGTAAAGCAGGGACACACACACAGTGAGTTAAATCATTAATCAACAAAATTATAGATCAATAAACATGTAAAGGATTAGATGTATGATTAATAAATTTATAACAAATTAAAAGTTTTAAATATTATATAAAATGTTAATTGAATTATGGTCAGGGTTGATGCTGACAGCAGAGGCATTTAAATGGAGTATGTTACTATTTGATTAACAACACAACACCCTAACCAGTTAAATCAAAGTGTTGGGAATTATAGATATTCAAAAAAATTAAGTCTATTATAAAAATTCTGAAGGAAATTTTCTGTTATTGAAATGGTGTGCAGTTATTCTGACAAAAGAGGAAGTGGGATAGAAAGCATATCACTAGAAAGCCAGGAACATAAAGGCAGCCTGACAAAACAAACAGAATAATAGAGTACTACATCCACACTAGCATTGCATACATACATCCAATCAAGGAAATATAACAGGGGTTTTTCATTCTATACCTAAGACTGACTAGGGTGTATCAATCAGCAGATGGAGAGCAGTGGCAGCAAGCATGACATCAATAACACTGATTCCTTGCAAATAAGTGTGCGCTTTTATACCAATCATAAATAAAATAAGTATACACACCCATACCCACACACACGCACACGCACACGCACACGCACACACACACACACACACACAC
>JAXIVD010007144.1:2500-5000 GCA_036785275.1 Cancer borealis
ATGATAGAAAGAGAAAGAGATAAATATATAATTAGATAGATAGATAAATAGACAGATAGATATATATAGAGAGAATATAGAATCGTAAATAAAAAATATGAACCAATTACATCAGGGAAAAAAATTCTCTCATATGAACTTGCCGAGGAAGTTTTTTTTAATATCCCTTTTTATATCTTTTTTTTCCTTCCTCCTCCACCTTCATCGCCCCATTCTTTTGTGTTAAATTTTCCTTTTCCCTCCTCTGCTCCCTTTTCTCCCCCTCTGTATGTTCTCCCTCCTTCCTTCCTCCTCTTCTTTGTGTCATCAATGTTCTCATCAGTCTTAGTTAGTACTCGGCAGGACAAAGGCCTCATCGTCTCCACATCCCTTTCTCTCAATCCCCTTTTCCATTTTTCTCTGCTCTCCTCCTCCCTCAGTGCCTGTTTCTCTCTCATTCTTTCCCTCCCTTTACTCCCTATATATTTTTTTATAGTACTTTCTCTCTTTGTATATTCTTCTTTTCTCCTCTTTCTCTATAGTTACTCTATATCATTGCCTTATGACGGTTTTTAAAATATAGAAACAAACATGGAAATAGAGACAACATATATATTTTGAGACATAAATAAGATATGTTCACAAAATATTTTTCTCTCTAGATTCACAAAGTTCCCGAGGCGCCCGCGGTCAGAGGTCACCAGAGGGTCACTGCGTGGTCTCCTGTGACGCCACACTGCGATCCGATACGAAAGAAAGATTCCATAAAACAATATTCGACTGAACCTCAACAATCCAAAAGGCAACCAACAAGTAAATGTGTTCGAAAATATTATTACTTCTTGCCATTGTTTCTGCTGCGTGGAGTTTTCATGTGAAAGTTGGACTATCTATTAGTTCCTGTACAGTATCCTTAGAGGGTTCTATCCCTATCACACTGAGCTTTCCTTTCCCTCCAACTCTCCTTGCCCCCTCCTAGCCTGGTGAGGATGAAGCACAGTAGCAGCTGCTGAAGTTGAGTCTAGGTGAACGGGTGGTGATGGTATGGAGTTATTATTTGAAGTGTGTTTATCCACTAACCGCAGGGAAAATATCATAGAACTTAATGCAAACATCTCTTACTGTAATTTCCATGAATACATCACTTTTGAAGACGATATGAGGAGCAGGTGTTTGACATTGTAGGGGGATGTAAGGTAATTGAATGGAAGCCAAACGGTTGCTGGAGAAACACACGAAAGATAAAGTAAACCTTCTTGACTCCCTTTCATTACTATTCTATCCTATCCTTGTGAAGAGTGTTGATGTTAGACTCGACTGTAACAGCAACACAAACGACGGACATTACTTGTAACACTGCTACTTGTAATTCCTACTGCTACTGATGCGTACCATGCCTTTTATTATGACTTTACTGCTGTTTATACTGCTGCCGCAGATGATAACGATGATAATGATGATAATGATAATATTGGTAATAATAATAATAATAATAATAATAATAATAATAATAATAATAATAATAATAATAATAATATTAATAATGATAATAATAATAATAATAATAATAATAATAATAATATAATAATAATAATAATATTAGTGATAATTATATCAATAATAATGATAATTATTTCATCATAATGATGGTAACAATAATAGTTATAAACATAATAGTAATATAACTACTGAAATAATATCTTTAATACAATTACTAGGATTTCCAAAAACGTCAGCGGAAGCAGCAGCAGCAACAGCCGAAAGGTTCCTTCCCATATCTCATCTGCGCTAAAACACGACACTCGCCTTACAGTTTAACAACAAATTGAGAAATATTACCTCGGGCCTCAACTCTCGGAGGAGCTGCGACCCCTCGGGCTTCCCCTCGGGCCAAGGGATTTTTCCAAAACGATTTTATCACTCGGTGTTCCCTGCAGTGACGTCATGTACTTACAGTTGATTGAGGCGCCATTAGGCCTGTCTCTCACAAATCCCGTTCAGAACTACATCCTAGTCAGGTTATAATCCCTATTAGCTAATTACCTAACCCATCCTCCTCTCCATTTAATCTCCGGCCCATTAGCAGTAATAGCTAACATTAATTACTCCAGGTTTACATGTATTTATAAAGAGAAGCGAAACGTGTATTTTGCTCGGCAGATGGCAACACTTACGGGAATTTCCAGCAAGGGATGTTATTGTTTATTTACATTTACCCGGGAATTATATCTACATGAAGCGGCTGGAAATTAGTGCTTAGCCTTTGATACAAAGTTACTTTTAAAGCTCTACCTAAGGCGGATGTGATAACAAGACATTTTTTCCGTGAGAGCTACTGTTGCTCAAATCCATAAACGTGACGCCCTGTGAACCTGAATGCAAAGCAGTGAACCTTCATTGAGCGAGACCTTGACTTCTTGGTTTAATGTGACGAGGCCTTCTGAATACACTTCTCGCTGCTCTGTTACACGTTCGCAAATTAGAATATGTAGCCCTTAGCGAAGGAACTTAAGGGCTTCAT
>JAXIVD010007144.1:10000-12500 GCA_036785275.1 Cancer borealis
TTCTCTCTCTCTCTCTCTCTCTCTCTCTCTCTCTCTCTCTCTCTCTCTCTCTCTCTCTCTCTCTCTCTCTCTCTCTCTCTCTCTCTCTCTCTCTCTCTCTCTCTCTCTCTCTCTCTCTCTCTCTCTCTCTCTCTCTCTCTCTCTCTCTCTCTCTCTCTCTCTCTCTCTCTCTCTCTCTCTCTCTCTCTCTCTCGTCTCCGTCACCTCGCGAGGCTCTAGACTGATACGACACAACACTTTCTCTCAACAGACGTAACCCATTCGAACCTGCAAGCGATAATCATCTCAGTGCTTCTTCAGCGTATGAGTAACGCCCTCAACCCATAGTTATAATTAGAAAGCCGCTCAAGGTAGTCAAAGGTAATTAACACCAAGGGAAGGCATTTGGGGGCGAGGGAGCGTAATTTGGATTTAGAGAGCGTAATGAGGAGAGGAGGGGAAGCATGAGTGGCTTAAGGAATGAGGATCAAGGTTAGGTCACAGGTACAGCGAGTTAATAATGATGATAAAGGTAATTAGGAGTGGTATAAGATTATTCAGAATTGTAAAGTGTAGTAGTGTGAGATGAAGGGGCCATATAAGTAGTAGATAACATGATTAAGTATCTACCAAGCCTCCTCCTCCTCCTCCACCTCCTCCTCCTCCTCCTCCTCCTCCTCCTCCTCCTCCTCCTCCTCCTCCTCCTCCTCCTCTTCCTCTTCCTCTTCCTCTTCCTCTTCCTCTTCCTCTTCCTCTTTCTCCTCCTCCTCCTCCTCCTCCTCCTCCTCCTCCTCCTCCTCTTGTTAGTGTTGCTGTTGTTCACTCTATCAGTATCTACCTCTTAACCTCCTCCTATGATACTTGGGGTTTTCACCTGCAAAGTAATCAAGTGTAATCACCGGTAATCATATCCACGTTGCAAATACGACAAATATTGTGAGTAGAAGTACGTACGATGAAAGGATGTTGATACAAATTACCTCTTGCAGTGAAATATTAAGTAATTATTCACTATGCATTATACATTTCCCTCCCAAAAGTCACTCATTTCACGCAGTCATAACAGCTTCCAATTCCATGTTTTTTGTTATAGTCTCTAGAGGGCTAAAAGCGGGATAATATCAGCTGCCCCTTTTTCCATTCTCTCTACCGCAGCAAGATACGAAGTGATGCTTTTTGAACATAGTAAAGATTAGTAGTGAGTTAAGTTAAGTTAGGTTAGGTTAGGTGAAGTTGTGTTTTCGCTTCCCTATGTTATAAGACAGACCAAAGGATAGGATGATATTCATGATTTATGGACATGATCTGTATTCGTTCGTTACTTTCTAGAGTTCATGTTGAATTTTTGTTCATTAAACTAACACAAGGGAGAGAGAAAAATAACGTTTTGATATACTTGATACGCCTCCAAGCACTTCAAGGTTGCTGTATCACGTCGTTTTGGGATTTGATTGTTATATTTTATCTATCTTCCTACGGTGAAGTTTATTTTTTATTTTTTCCAATATTCGAGGTAATGGCTTTGATGAGTTCCCACGCTAATAAAGGTTGCAGCATGCAGATTAAATTCGTGACCTTTACTTCAATTACTTTTTGAAACGAGTCTTCACGTCCGGCGCGCTTTTTACCCGCGTCTGTGTGTTCAATTGCATGGCGGCTGACATTTTAACTCAATTTCTGCGAGTGAGTAAATTTATTATTCCGTTTGTGTGATTTCAGTAGATTTGTTTCAAAAATTTGTATCTGGATAACGAAAACCTTCCGATACATACGACACATTTTTCTGTATTCTGATCACAAAACAATTATCAACACTTTATTGATTCTCTTTTTGCTTCAAGTAATTTCTTTCTAACTAAATGAGTAGAATGAAAGGATACAAAACCACGTTCACTAAATTTCAAGATTAATGAGATCAGTTCGTCTTACTCTTTGGTAGTAACGTAATATTCTTCAATTGTATCTACATTTCTATGTTACTTGAAGCTTCCTTACATGCATATTAACCATAGAAGAAATGCATAAAATAAATGTGTGTGAGTGTGTGTGTGTGTGTGTGTGTGTGTGTGTGTGTGTGTGTGTGTGTGTGTGTGTGTGTGTGTGTGTGTGTGTGTGTGTGTGTGTGTGTGTGTGTGTGTGTGTGTGTGTGTGTGTGTGTGTGTGTGTGTGTGTGTGTGTGTGTGTGTGTGTGTGTGTGTGTGTGTGTGTGTGTGTGTATGTGTGTGTGCGTGTGTGTGTGTGGGCGTGTATGATGCTTCCATGACGGAATGTGACGTAGAACATTTTTATTTCAATTATTACCAAGAAGAAAGCACTAATGACATGTTTGTGTCTCAGATCAGTGGCAGAAGAAAAAGTCAACCACGATATTAGATTATTATAACTACATCATTATCTTACTGTTTGCATTGGCAGACAAAATGACATCTCTTAAAACATTCTCTGCTACAAGTTGTAATGAATGTACAACGTTCAATTTTCTTTTAGTGCAAGTGTTAAATAAGGTCTTCAGGATGTGTCA
>JAXIVD010007145.1:0-20000 GCA_036785275.1 Cancer borealis
ATATATATATATATATATATATTTACATACATACATATGTATATAAGCAGGCATACGTTTTGGCCTTATGGTGTAAGTTATTAATATAACAGACAAATTCTCTCCGCTTGTCAGAAGACAATTGCTTAATATTGTTTGTCACTTCCTTAATGCGTCATCATCACATATCTTTATTTCAGTAACACATTTTTCCTGGCGCCTTCCCGCCGCCGTTACATTACACTCTTATCCCCAGCACACTCAGCACACGAGCGAGCAGAGTAATGCGTCCTTGCCTTACCGCCAGCCTTCACACAAAAACACGAGGCTCAAGTTAGCGCCCTGCGTGCCTGGCTGGGAGCACCGAGCACACGCACAAGGTCACGGTCACATTCATGCTCATGACCCCGGCACGTGCTGATTCAGGCGTATGACTTCACATACACCACACCACCACCTTACACACTTGCATCCACACCTTAAACACACTTACACCCATACTGAAATACCCCAAATACAATACGGACACCTGAACTCCCTCTCTCCCTCTCTCTCTCTCTCTCTCTCTCTCTCTCTCTCTCTCTCTCTCTCTCTCTCTCTCTCTCTCTCTCTCTCTCTCTCTCTCTCTCTCTCTCTCTCTCTCTCTCTCTAAAAACACACACACACACACACACACACACACACACACACACACACACACACACACACACACACACACACACACACACACACACTTGATGAAGCATGAGGACGCTGCAACAAACCACTGCACGCTTGTTACCTCCTCACGATGCGCGTTTGTTTCCTCATCACGATACAGTCTCATTGCTACCTCATAATTGGCCTTTGCTGCTCCGTCACGCTTTTTGCTCCCGCATATACCACGCATTTTTCTCCCTCATGACTCACCCTCACTGGCCCCTCACACTTACTCATATTGCACACCTGTTTTATTCCTACATGAGGCCTTTTTGTTTCCCCCTTACGCTAGAATTACATACATTTTGCTCCTTTACCCTTGTTGGTCTCTCCCTACACCTTGATTTCCACCACCTTGCCACCAGCCTTATACCTACACTGACGCAAGGTGGAAATTTGTAAAAGGATCCCAACTCCACTTGTATCATAAACATAAGAACAGGGGAAGAAAAAAATATTGAGTCCTCCGGTGTGTTTTGTTTTTAAGTCGGAGGTGGAAGGAACTGTCATGGGGTGATTTGAGTTATGTGCGTATTTATAGTTAATTCAATGCTGGATTATTGAAAAGATCTTGTGCTTTAATCGAACTATAACTCATTACATCGTTAGCCCATACGTATATATATTATCCGTAAGTCAATTGCTGTTTACTATCCTTGGTGCTTCGGAGGGAGTATAGCCAAAGCGGATGCGAGTATGAAATGAATGAGAGAGGAACGTGTGTCTCCAGGCCTCGCTCCGGGAGAGGAAACACTTTTTACCTATATGATCGTACCTCAGGCCTGATGTGACTCAAACACATAGGATTGGCGGGCCTGCTGTTTCCTTATTGAATGCAGAATAGGATCGCCACGTTGCAGTAATCATGACCCGAAATTATGTTGTTGATGCTAATGTGTGTATTTTCTATGATCTGGATGCCGTACACCCGCCATATTTCCAGGATAACACCAATGGGTGCTGGACGGAGACATGTTGGAAGATTAGCTATATTTTGTCCTTGGCTTAGATCATCAACACATACGCCTGCCAAATAACGATAAAATATAAAGACTGTAATATATCAATCATTACTCTCCATCCCGTTAAGAATATTACCACACCATCGTATCGTCACTCAAGGCATTGCAAGACACGTCCCTGCACGGGGGGTCTTAGCGGCGTCACTGATCATGTCTCTAGCAGGAACGTCGCCGCCTTAGTGACGTCACGGGCTCATGTCTGGGCGGAGGGTCAGAGTGAGAGCTTTCAGTGGCTGTCTGAGAATGGGGACGAGGAACATGTAGGAATATGACCAAGCCTCTGCGCCTCGACTTACTGGCCAAACATCAAATATTTTTCTTGTACAGCGCGGACCAGACGTAGGAGCGCACATAAACACGCACATGGACACACACATACACTTACACACACACACACACACACACACACACACACACACACACACACACACACACACACAGACGCACACACACACACACACACACACACACACATACACACACACACACACACGGCCTGGTGACTACATCCCTCTCTACCACACACACACACACACACACGCACACACACACACACACACACACACACACACACACACACACACAGACACACACACACACACACACACACACACACACACACACACACACACACACACACACACACACACACACACACACACACACACACACACACACAACAGAATAGCTGCAGTGGACAAGAGTAAGAGGAATAAAACGCAAATCTTGTTCTCTCGCTATCTCTTTTTTCTGTATTTCTGCAATCGACACGGACAAGAACTCCCGTGGGCGTGTATCTTGTCACCCGCCTCGCCCAGAGACACCCGAGGAATGTTACTCAATGCCACCCGGAGTCTCATATTTGGCCATAAGCGCGATCGGAATACCCTTATACGTTTAGCCGGGGTAAGGAATGAACGATTATGTATTTATATTATGAGGAAAATGCGCTTTATTATAAAACAACTATTTTTTGTATTATGTAGGATCAGCCGGCTATGTCTCCCAACAGGAAGGTCTCATCCCGTAGATTTTTTTTGTTTTTTGTTTTGTTTTTGTTTGTGTGTGTGTGTGTGTGTGTGTGTGTGTGTGTGTGTGTGTGTGTGTGTGTGTGTGTGTGTGTGTGTGTGTGTGTGTGTGTGTGTGTGTGTGGCTGGAGTCTGACGTGATGCCTGACTTCCCTCAAGGTTATCGACGCGAACACCAGCCCGGGACAGGATAGCGATCTGAAGGTTCCCGCATTTTACACAACTTTTAACTTGACGGAACAATGTCCGTCACATAATATTAACTCACGAGCCATCCAGTCTGAGTCGCGTGGGTGAGGGGAAGGGGGGAGGGTGGAGGGAGGAGGAAAGACTAGGGTCACTGTCTGTCGTCATGCTGGTTCAATGTAGCTCATGAGATGTGTTTGCTGGGCCGTGACAAACACCATGCACTGAATACACTCACGGAGCGTCCTTATAATTACCGCGTGAGGCTCAAGAAGGTTAATGATACGGACCTGGCAGCATCCACGTCTCTAGTTCTAACACTCCGGCGGGGAAAGAAGTCTGTGGAAGCGACATTGGTTCATTGGAGCTGCTTGTCCTCCTGGCCTTGTCCACACGCTATCAGCCTTTGCCGGTAAATGTGTGTTCTCGCTATAGAGATGAGCATCAAGATTGCGTGGTGTGGCCCATGAAACATACGTGTATTAATACTAAGCAGACATGACACGCAGACCCAACAACAATGCGTTATCCATTTAGCAGTGACGTGTGTAGGCTTATAGCATAGGCCTACTCGACCAACCAACAATTATCAACAATCCTTCCTTTTGCAGGCGATTGTCACGAGGGACAAACAATCTACACAGGAACGCTATGCGGAACTATTTTTCCTCCTCTCATATGGTATAAATAGAAAGGCTTTGTGAAGAAGAAAAAAAATCACGGAAAGAATGACAGAGATTTGCCTACCGTCCGGCCATTACATTAAGAGATTATAAAAAGGAGAGTCAATTTCCCCTCGGTCCATTACCACAGCGACCCACCCAGAGCCGAGGCCCATGCCCCCATCCCCACCCCCACCTGACCCAACGGTGCTGCCGCTGAGAAAGGTGGACTGTGCCCCTACCTTGGCCCACACCCCACCCCTGTGTCCCCGCGGATTCCATGTTCCCTAGATCCCTCTCTAACCCTTTCCCTCACGTGTCTCTTCACCCCACGATCCCACTGCCTCCTGAGTCCTTGTCTCATTTTCTGTGTGCTAGTAGACGTTGCTGTATTTCTGCTTTGGGACACACCTTGCCGTGGACTTATGAACGTGGTGGACGTCAGTGAGACTTGACATGCGTGGCTGGTCTGGCTTTCTTACACAACCATGTGCAGCGGTGGGCCGGTGACGAGTTGATGACTTTCTCTTAATGCATTCCTTTTTGGCTCTCCACGGTGAGATATGCCACAAATACTTCTCTGAAATTCTTGCTTTGAGCTAAGGAGTTAAGTGAAAACAGGTGATGAGGTGCCGAAGCTCTGTCGTAAATAGATAGTAAATTATGGGAATTCTCTACAAGAAAGGAATATAGAATATCGCATAGTCAGTAGTGGCAAGATGGTATCTACACACCTTCTCACTTGTTACAATTCTTGGCGTTTCTTACCTTCTTACCTTACACTTATTCACCACGCCATTCTCCGCAGGACATATAAGGTGGCACACTGTGATGTAGGACAAGGGAACCACCCCACCCTTCCTAGGCACCTCCGCCCTATGCCAGGACACTCAGACTCCTGCCCTGCCTTTCCCAATCCTCCACAGTGAAAGGTGAGCAAGAATCATCCACGTAACGAATACAAACACAAATTAACCCACACAGATACATGATCTTCACCTATGATGGCTCGGTGGTTCCAAGGCGTTATTGTGGTATTTTTGAGGACGTTAGTTCGAGCCCCAGTAACAGCTTCCACCCACAATACAGCGCCGGTGTTTCAAGATCACTTCCGTGTCTTTCATGAGGTGTAACAACTCCCCCATCACCCAGAGCTTCATTGTGTGGCTTCGTGTCGAGAGAAACACGGGCCTCACGCCACTGTAAACACACCATCTGCCGCGCCACAGCAGGCAGTGTAGCAAGAACAGGCACCCTGTAGGCAAAGGGGAGGAAGAATGGTGATAGTGTTAATAATAATGGTAGTAATAATAATAGTAATAATAATTATCATGATAATGACAATAACAATTGTTATTATTATTATTATTATTATTATTATTATTATTATTATTATTATTATTATTATTACTATTATAATTATCATTATTATAATTATTATTATTATTATTATTATTATTATTATTATTATTATTATTATTATTATTATTATTACTATTATTATTATCCTTATTATTATTATTATTATCATTATTATTACTACTATCATTTTTATTCTTATTATCAGAGATGCGCTACTCATTGAATACATGTAGTTCCCGGGCAAGAACGGCACATCGCAGGTAAATATCGACACGTCAAACATAAGATTTCTCTTCAGTATATATGTTATACAATTTTCAATCGACTCAGAATATTTGGAATTTAGTCTTTTTTTTACTTATCTAGGTTCTCGACCATTCCACTTTAAATGATGTTTATTTGATTCTGAAATATCTACTAATGGTCAAACTCATTCATGCCAGACAGACAGACAGACAGACAGATAGACAGACAGACAGACAGAAAGACAAACAGAGTGCCTTGAGAAATATAGATGACTGTTCAAATGAATGAAAATGCGGAGAGCCTACCTACACCCCAACCACACACACTCTCTCTCTCTCTCTCTCTCTCTCTCTCTCTCTCTCTCTCTCTCTCTCTCTCTCTCTCTCTCTCTCTCTCTCTCTCTCTCTCTCTCACACACACACACACACACACACACAGGCTGCAGGATGAAAGAGATCATATTTGCTTCAAGAAACATAACACAAAAGCTACAGTATTTTTCTGTGATTCATTATTTTTTTCATATAGATTAATGTGAATTCATCTATATCATCTGTTTTATATTTGACCTATCTATATATTTCATTTATTTATTTATTTTATCTATTTATTATTATTTTTTTCTCTTTCTACCGGGGAGTTGTATGGAGTAGTTCCCTAAGGAGGGCTAGAGGCCAGGTAATCTGTGTGGGGTTGGGGTTGCCGCGCCTCAGGTGGACCCGAGCCACTGTCGGCCTTGAGTCACCCCTCACAGAAGCTGCCTCTCCTCTGCCCCTTGTCGAGCCTCCGCCAACCCTTCCTCCTCTCCGCCGTCACTTTCCCACGCCACACCCTACCCCCCTTACTCTCTCTCTCTCTCTCTCTCTCTCTCTCTCTCTCTCTCTCTCTCTCTCTCTCTCTCTCTCTCTCTCTCTCTCTCTCTCTCTCATTTTTTTTGAGTGTATGCATGTGTTTTCTTCCGTGTCTGTCTTTCTCAGTCTCTGTTTTTGTCTGTATTCCTTCTTGCCTGTTTGTGTATCTGTTTTCATCTTTCTTTCTTTTTTTTCATCCTCTCTCATCCTTTTCCTTATCCCTGTACCTTTCTGCCCCTTCCACGCTCCTCACCCTCAGCCCCTTCTTTCTTCCTTCCTCTTCTCTTTCTCCCTCACAAACCTCGACAGCTTCCTTCATCACCTCTCATCCTCACGCCGGACCCCAGTGACAGCTTCTTCCCGTGGCAGCTGAGGGAGCCCTTTACTCACGACCTAAGAACCTCTCTCTTGTCTCTTTCTTTCTCTCTGTGGCGCCGGCAGGTGGAATGATCGATACTGTCATAATGAACGTGGCTGACGAAGGAATGAGCCACTTGAAGGATAAGATCGTCTCCCCTCTCCTCCTCCCCTTGTGCTTGATGACTAAAAGTTCGGGATGTTTTCAGAGCAAGTTCCTGTCAGTCGCAAAATTCATCGCTGCATGAGTATCTTGTTCTGTTAGCCAGACGTCAGGAGGCTGAGATGTGAGTGATGGCTAGGCAGCGCTGATCAGAATGGCAATCACAGTGAAAAGGCTACCTAACCAGTGTTTGTTATTTCAGACAAGGTTGGAGGGGGAGGGCTATGTGTGTGTGTGTGTGTGTGTGTGTGTGTGTGTGTGTGTGTGTGTGTGTGTGTGTGTGTGTGTGTGTGTGTGTGTGTTTGAATGTTGTCCTTGTTTACACACACACACACACACACAACACACACACACACACACACACACACACACACACACACACACACACACACACACACAGACACTTGCACACATTTTTAAGTTAAGGAACCAGGCTTGTATCTGCGCACATCAGATTCCGACACAGGAACCCGCACATCTCTCAAGTAGGTCGACCAATTACTGCAGAGAGTTGTTGGCCGGTAAGGAAAGCCGGCCGCCCTCGGAAACACCTCCTTCGTTATGGTCAATCAAGGATCCGCTTGACATTATTTCACGTCAGACTACGAGCTTTCGTCTTCTTTACTGCCACTCCGACCTCTGTCCCTCCTTCCTTGACATTTGTTGGACTGGCAGATCAATGTGAATATACATATACTCCTATTTCTCCCTGTCAATTATTTAAGTACATTTTTTTATCTCTGTTTAATTTCTCGCATTTCTTTCAATTCCCTAAATGGTTGCTGCGATTGATCAGTGTTAAGAGAAGAGGTTCTCGTGTCTTGCTTAATGGTTTCAATAGGCGCCAAGTGAAGACAAGGAAGCTTAGTTTACAGAGGAGAGCCGTGAGCTGCCTCCCAATGCCGCCTTGCATGAGCACCGCGGGTCATGCGAAGTGATGATGCAAACAGTACCTTATAACCTCTGCAGGACGAGCGTGTCCCTGTGTCGCCCTCATATCTCTCTCTCACACTCTCTCTGTCTCTCTCTCTCTCTCTCGTCATCTCTCTCTCTCTCTCTCTCTCTCTCTCTCTCTCTCTCTCTCTCTCTCTCTCTCTCATTCTCTCTCTCTCATTCTCTCTCTCATCTCTCTCTCTCTCTCTCTCTCTCTCTCTCTCTCTCTCTCTCTCTCTCTCTTCTCTCTCTCTCTCTCTCTCTCTCTCTCTCTCTCTCTCTCTCTCTCTCTTTCCTTCCAAGACGGAACACAACCTTCCAACCTACGCACAGCCTCCCATCTCCCCCCAAACGACACCCCCCCTTCCACGCCCCCTTTTGTGCCCCCATGCTCCGATTTAACCCTTTCACGGCAGTCCGACGAACAGGCTTGGGCGGGGAGCGGCAGCAGAGGGATGGGGGATACAGGGGGGTAGGGGTACAGTGGGGGTCAGAAACTCTTGGCTGATGATTTTTTTTTCTGTCACTTTGAGTTGCCACGCAGTTATTTTGGAATCCACTTTATCACAGCGTTATTAAGCAGATGTTGGAGTATGGTTTTTATGCGCATCGTGTTCCCCGCGGAGTAAGAAAGGTTAACTCGAGCCTCTGGAACCTCGCGAGAAACACTCACATATCATTATTTATCTCTGTATCTCGACAGGGAAAAATTCTCAAGATTCCGTAGATGATAGGAGGCTCGCTGCGCTGTGTAGCTCCCGGGTGACACATAGTAAGGGTGAATGCTGCCTACTTCACCCTGTGGCCCTTGCTCCGCTCCCCCAAGGCTGGACTGGCCTCGTGGTTGTTATAGTTGAGCGAGATCCTCTTCCAGGGTGTTAGGCGAGAGTAGCCAACACCAGGGTCATCCCGTCACGTGCCTCCACACTTACTGTATCCCCCAAGGAAGTTTTCGGGATGTTCTTAGACAAGCTTGTGCTAATCCCCCTCATCTTTCCCCCTTTACATCCCCGGAGGTCGGCAGTTGTGTGCTTCCTTTCTTGAGTTTGTTTTTTTTGCTTAACTGTGAAATTTCCTGCCGACGGTGGTGATCCGCGGGGCACAAATTGATGCTTCGTGACAGTAAATCAAGGTTCACGCCGTTATTAGTGCTGGAGATTGTGTCTGTTGCTCGCTAGGTATGATTTCTCCGCCTCTCGTCACTCTCACCCGCTAAGCTTCTTTCCAATGAGTTACATTCTTTCCTCCTCTCCCTCCTCCCTTCAGTGCAAGTGTTTCGTGACTCGTCCTAATACAAATGCAAGTGGTATCTGGCCCTCGTGTGGTCGTACAAAAACCTAGAATGTGACCAAGACTTCTTTTAGTTATTGTGATTCAAGTGGAAATAGGCAAAAAAATCTGCCATCTTTCACAGTGATTTTTGCTTGATAATTATTTTTCGTTGTTGTTTCGTTTAGTTACACCTTCAGTAATAGTGATATGCATTGTCCTGGTGAGGGGCTGCAGCGTGCGGTACCTGTCTGCTGCTGCTGCTGCTGCTGCTGCTGCTGCTGCTGCTGCTGTCCCGTCTCCACCCGTGCCAACCAACCCTCTTCACCCTCTACTTGGCTACGTCCGCACTCATTTTTCATGTTTCGTGGTGCTCGACCTCCTCAACACAACACACACACACACACACACACACACACACACACACACACACACACACACACACACACACACACACACACACACACACATTTTTTAGTTAGCTTTGCCAGTTCACATATCTCCATCACCACATTTTCGTCATCCTCACCACCACACATCTACACCACCACACCACCATACATTCATACCACCATCACCATACCCATATACCACCACACCTACCACACAGACCCTTCTAACCCTACACATACTCGCATCACCGCATGTAGTACATCATTACACCACATCTACAGCCTCTTCATCACCACTACATCACCACCACTACGTACCATCCCGTCTTGGATGTCCCTGTGAGCGAGCTTATAGCGGGGCGACGTGGGGCGACGTGGGGCAGGACGGGCAGGGTGGGGTGGGGCGGAGCGATGCAGTAAGCCTATCTGAACTGGCCTTAAGTCGGGACGGTTGGAATCCCCTTATTATGAGCCATCTGTAACCGCGGACCCTCAGCGCCGTGCTTCATTTGTCATAACCCGTCACTTTATACACTACCAGGGACTCGTGGATTCCGAAATTTATCATCCTGTTTGTTTTCCCTCGGCGTGGTCGCTTCTCTCGTCCTCTCGGAGACACGACGCGAAAAAGAAAGAGATGGATTCCTGCTCTTGTTCTCAGCCGGTCTGACGAGGTCCTTCTCAAGCGGCCGTGTGAGGAACATTGGAAGCTAGCTAGTTGGAGGGTGAAGGGAGGGAGGACGAAGGGGAGAAGGGAGAGGTAAAGGGGAGAGAGGGGGTTAGATGTAAAGAAGTGACTGTATAGGACAACAGAGAGAGAGAGAGAGAGAGAGAGAGAGAGAGAGAGAGAGAGAGAGAGAGAGAGATAGGAGAGAGAGAGAGAGAGAGAGAGAGAGAGAGAGAGAGAGGAGAGGAGAGAGAGGGAGAGAGAGAGAGAGAGAGAGAGAGAGAGAGAGAGAGAGAGAGAGAGAGAGAGAGAGAGAGAGAGAGAGAGAGTAGGAAAATTGATAGAGAACAGTGAAAAAATATCGCATATGAGATGAAAGCGCAAAGGGGCTTACTACCGAAGAAAAAGAAAGAGAGAGAGAAAAAGAGAAAAATAATAAAGCCAGAAAGACACGAGATACAAAAATAAATTAATTAAGGAGTGAGAAAAAAAACGAGAAGGATAAACAATATACTGCCACAATCATTATTTTTTCTGTAACTATGTAATGGTCACGACTATAAACTATACATATATATATAAAACCATGACTACAAGGGTACACGTCTACCATTATGTATCCAAGCGGTCGGCGTCTTTCATCGCAAGCACCACCAACACGGCCTTAAGCTGCTCATCCTTACTATCACTCACCCACCAGCGGCTCACAGTGTTGGTGTCGTAGCCTCGAGTAGCGGCGAGCAGCAGCCGTGTTGCCGTCAGTCAGCGGGCGGGGGTCTGCGAGCGCCAGTCAGGTCAGCTTACATGTAATTCTTATTAATGACTAAACGTGTGTTCATGATGCTCGAACGACAGGTTTATTTATCATAGTAGTAGCAGTAGTAGTAGAAGTAGTAGTAGTAATAGTAGTGGAAGTAAAATAACAACCTCCACGCGAGTAAAATTCAATATAGAAAATAATCAGCTATTTTTTTTATCAACGTGTACGTTCTTTGATATATTACATAACATACATAATAATCTGCTCACCGTCTAGCGTTAAGATCCACGCGTTTGACTGTCTGTGCCTCTTTATGTCTTGTGTCTGTTACCTCCTCTTCCTGATGTCTATGTACCAGTAAACTCAACTTCCTCATCTAAATGTAACTTACTATATAGTCGTAATGTGTGGCTGTGAGTAACGTATATAATACATCCTGAACCCACACCTTTATGTCCGTTCCTCTCTTCCTCTGCTCTGTGATCCAACTCGCAGCAACAACCCGGCAGGTACAATAAAAACAATTGCATAGTCACTCCCGCCTATAATACAATACCGCTGGTCAGAAATTACGCTTATCAAAATGTTATCCTCAACGTTTCTATTCGCGAGAAACAAGCAGGAGAAATTACTCGCCTTATCGGAGCTTATATGCAGGAAACGCTAATGATACTCTCGTCGTTCATTTCTTCGTTACTGTAAATCGGTCTCATGATGGCGAACACTCTCCCACACCATCCAGGGAGCAGGTGATACGGTGTTGTCTGTCCCTTGGGTCGTCTTAGGTGGTTATATATGGCGTTCACATCCCGTCGACTTTATCAGTGGGTGGCAAGGGTGCAGTCCGACCTCTCCAGCTCTTAACCTACCTGTCTTCCGCTCTCCCAAGCCGCTCCTGTTCCCTGACTCGTTGTATTTCACATGCAGTGCCTTGCGTCCCTCCACATGCAGCTTGGTGGCTTGTTATCACTGGGGCGAGTCTTGCTCTTCTCATAGGTCGCCCTATCCTATTGTTTGTGTTATGGAGGTAAAAAATTTAATGGGTGCAGCAGTGGTAGTAGTGATGCTGGCAGTAGTATTGAGTGTTGGTAGTAGTAGTTATTGTAGTAGTTTCAAAAACAGCCCTTGTTAAGAAGTTCTATTTGTATGTGCAAAGTTCCAGATTTTATTTTTTGTTTTTATTCCATTGTATCAGAGTTGTATCTGATTTTATAGTAGCATGGTATTTAGTCACGTAAAAAATAATTCTGCAGTGTTGGAGAAGCCTAGTGAGCGTGTCTCCAATGCATGTAAAGTTTGAGTGCATCACTTTTGCTTTCACTGTGTGCGAAGCGGCAATACGTCTTCTTGTTCCTCTCAGTTACTCGCTTGGCTGGATGCTCTCAACCTTGACCTTGACTCGACGAGGACCTGTGACGTCATAGGCTGTGCAGAGTTGTTCACCTCCCGGAACCTGTTATGCCCGCGAACCATTTATCCTTTGCGTGCAGAAGTACTTGTAATAGTGCTGTCGATCACCATCCTGCCCCCGATCACATGTTGTCAAAGCTAATCCCCTGCGGAGGGAGAGTGACAAGCACGGGAAGAGGCGTAGCAGCCAAGACAGTAATCTGCGTGTTGAGGCCGCCTCGTCCCCTGCTCGTCGCTGCTGGGTAACGCCGGCGAGAGGATGAGTGACCGATGTGAGTGACGAGGGTGGCGGCGGCTGTGAGATGGGCGGCGGGGACTCATCACTCCCGCCTCGGCCCGCCGGCGTTTTTATTGGTTGTTGGTCAGCTCAGGAGTCCGCGCGGACCAATGAGCTTCAAGCAAGAAGTGAACAGGCTATTTTGCATTTTTCCACGTCAAGTTTTGTTGTTTGTCTCATTTTTGAAGAGACAATTTTTATGTAGATAGTTTATAAGAGTACGTTGCACGTATTTATCTTTGCACGTGTTAAGGATGAATTCAAATAACACCAAGATGAAATTTGAACTTCAGATTTCCATTAAAATGGCGACCATCGAGATGATGGATTAGTCATTTTTAGTACCTTCTTATTGTTCTGGATGCGTAAGTGACAGCAAATATGAGTGTAGGGCGCCGCAGCACTCCTGTTGGTAGGGAAATGCGGAAACACGGGCAGGTAACCAGGTGTTACCACTCAGTTGTGCAAGTTGCAAGTGAAGGTAGTTTGTAAAGAGAGACGTGGGCCGTGGGGGAAGGGACTGAGACCTGGCCTGACCGACTGCACACTGTGATGAGGGACAGACATGGGGGAAGGGGGTGTCGGAGTCTGGGATGATGGTGCACGTGGTAAGGGACGTGCGGGATGATGCACGTGGTGGTGGTGAAGGGGGTGTGCGCGGCGGGGTGCGCGGGGGGGGCACTGGCAACACCGCCGTGGCCGGACCGGGGCGCGAGCCCACCGTCGCCCTCACACGGCTGTGCGCCGCCGCCTGCCTCACACCGCTGTGTCAGTACGCCCACCGATTGCGCTCTTGCGGCACCTCGCTTGCCGCACCGTCAACGTTCCATAGCCGTTGTCAGAGCGGCAACGTTGGTGTGCCAGTCAGCAGCGGCGGCCCAGCCCCCACCAGTGTCCTTACCACAGTGCCTCTACTGGCCAGCGTTGAAGTTCCGACGCGGCCTAAACTCCACCCGAACCATAACATTCCGCCCACCCAGGATACAAATATTGTAGTGCCTCGTAATAAAATTACTATTTTTTTCTGGCATCAGCCAAGATCCATCCAAAGCCTGACCGAGGAGGTTCAGCATCTGACCCATACCCATTCGGCTACCACGGCTGTAAACTACCTGCCCCTGGAGCTCCACGCCCCTCGGACACACTGGCCACTTCACGCTCATCCGCCTCTCCGATTCCGCGACCCCACGCGCTGCTCGACATGAGATGATTTGTGTTTTGTGTGATTTTGTGTGAAAGTCGTGGGAAAATTTTGACAAGTTGTGCCAGGAAGAGTAGTGTTGTGGCGCGGCCGCGCTGTACAGTTCCCGGGTAAAGGAAAGCGCCCACAATACCAGGTGAATTTGGAGTGAATTGGGGTGAGAATTTGGACAAAAAAGGCCAAACACGTAGGCTTGTCTGACCATTTATCAAAGGCGAGAAGTCGCTACGAGAAAAAGGGGAGACCTGCCAGAACCATGGCCGACAATTTATATTAATCTAAGAAAACATACAAAGGTGACAAGTTTAAAAAATTCGTCGGGAACTCTCCGTTGGTTCCCAAGTCTTGTGCTGTCACAGTGGACCAAAGATCCCCGAAATAAAAGGTCACAAGGAAGCAGCTTCCTGGCCCCTGCGCGTCCCGCTGCAGCAGTGTTGTGCATCACCTCCCAGCTGATTTGGTCGTTCCTCAGGGCATTCATTAGAAGCAGTCAGTTCTGTGGGAGTTGTTCTGCTTGTGGACGAGTGACTGTGTGCGTGAAGGAGGAGAATAGTGACAGAGGAAAGCAGCCAAGAAGAGCTTTTCCCTTTCCCCAAACATGGGCGTCCCTCTGTAGCACCGCGAAGTGAAGACCTATGAACTTACACCGCACCACTATCGCCGTTTGTACAGCCTAGGTAAGTTTTTGATGTTGTTCTCCACAAGACAGGGCTAAAGGATATGTGAGCCTCTTGGTGCATCCCTGATTAGCTCAGTAGCATAGTTAGGATTCAATGTACGAATACATCAAAGGCGACCTAGAAATGTGGTCAGAATACTTGAATAACATGTGAAACGTAATCGCCGCACTCTTGTAATTCACGGTGAAAGAAGATTGAGATGAGGTATGTGTAGTGAGGCGTCATGAGCCACGGTGGTATACCTCATTATGTCGTGAGGAAATGAGGGAAGGGGGGGGAGAGAGAGAGAGAGAGAGAGAGAGAGAGAGAGAGAGAGAGAGAGAGAGAGAGAGAGAGAGAGAGAGAGAGAGAGAGAGAAAGAGAGAGAGAGAGAGAGAGAGAGAGAGAGAGAGAGAGAGAGAGAGAGAGAGAGAGAGTTGAAGGGGACGAGTGTAGCAGAAAGGAAACTACAATACCTCCTCTCAAATTATCTTCGAAGCGAGGAAACATCAACAATTAGGATTAAAGTGTAAATAATAACCTTCGCGCACAAAGTAAAACATAAATTATGCAAAATGCACATGTATTCACACACACACACACACACACACACACACACACACACACACACACACACACACACACACACACCTCAGGACACTTAGAACATGCCTGTCGCAGTGTCGTGAGGCAGCCACGCGGGACATGCGGTCATAAAGCACCCGTGAACCAGGGAACTTTTTAGCAGACCGCAAGCAATCACCTCAAATGACAAGAGTTTACAACTTGAGGCGACCTGACACTCTCGCCGCCTGTTATTTCCTCGCTATTAACATTCTGAACGTTCCGGCTGTGATTCATGTGGGAGGTGTAAGTGGCGGCATCCTGTGGGCGACACCCTCCCGCCCGCCGAGGATCCAACAGGAAATTCGATGGGATGTAAACTAAGAGATGTGTTCATCCTCTGTTTGCTCCTCGCGAACCTGCCACTTAGTCTTCGCACTAAGAGAGAGAAAAGAAAAAGAGAAAGAGAGAGAGAGAGAGAGAGAGAGAGAGAGAGAGAGAGAGAGAGAGAGAGAGAGAGAGAGAGAGAGAGAGAGAGAGAGAGAGAGAGAGATAATTCCTCTTTTAGACTTTTTATAGAATTTACTATAAGCTTCCGTATACATACACACATATCCTCCTCCTCCTCCTCCTCCTCCTCCTCCTCCTCCTCCTCCTCGTCCTCCTCCTCCTCCTCCTCCTCCTCCTCCTCCTCCTCCTCTTTTTTCTCCTCCTCCTCCTCCTCCTCCTTCTCCTCCTCCTCCTCCTTTTTCTCCTTCTACACCAACTTTTCCTCCTAACACACCTCCGTTCATCCGGGTAGTCAGCAAAAACCCTTAAATTATCGAAGTGTTCATAGTGTCACTCAGCATCTCAGTCCACTCTCGTCTGCGGCATCAACGTTGTCCCTCGAAACCGTCACGTCACATCAAGGCGTCGCTGTTATTGCAGTTGTGGCGCAGTTTGTGGCGGCGATGCGTCTTGTGTTGCTGGCTTAGAAGATCGGCGTCCCTGTCATTGTTGTCACTGTTACTTCGGGAAATATGCAATGTAATTTATTAACAGTATCGGAGAAAAAAAGAAGTGATGTTTAGATAAAGTTGGTGTATAATTATAACAGAGAACAGAAAATCGTTCTTGATGATTGTGTGCGTGATAAAATGTTTACATGTAAGTTTTAACGCACACTAACAACGCTGATTAATAATAATGATAGAACGCAAAATACACGAGTTCTCGTAATAAAAAAAAGTTTTTTTGAGGAAAAAGCAACGTTATATTATTGATTGTTAATTGATGCTATTATTATTACTATTATTGTTATTATTATTATTATTATTATTATTATTATTATCATTATTAATATCATTATTAATATCATTATTATTATCATTATTATTATTATTGTTATTATTATAGTTTGTTACAAGGAAAAGATCGTTATTTTTTTGCAATACTGTAAATTATATATGAATGTAACTCGATCCTACATATACATACATATATACATACATACATATATACATGCATACATACATATATACATACATGCATACATACATACTTGAAAACCCTGCAGTCGGTCAAGTCAATAAAAAAAATATTCACAATAAAAAATACAATAAATAAATAATAAATCATAATACCAACCATTAGAATATAACATTTGGTTTTAACCTTGAAGCTCCAATAAAAATAGAGAAGTGCAAAATTTAAAGTATTTCCTGATGTTGAGATGAGTAATGTTTGTGACTGCAATAACATCAGAGCTCCATCGCCATCTTGCAGAACCACTCCCAGCAACACAGTCTTGCAATACAGTATTTTGTCATTCTCTGCAACACTACTTATGTGTGGAATTTATTCAGTAGAGAACCTAGGATAGCATCACGGTGGTTCTGTTTGTAGTAACATTGGGTAGGTGGTGATGGTGGTGGTGACTGACTCCCTGGCAACACATCACCTCGTCACCCCAGCAACACATGCCAACACACGTTACAATGTAGAGTTAAATGAAACAACAACCACCTGCAGTACAGTAATGCTAATAATAACAAAGAAAATAACAACAACATTAATGATAGTAATAATAATAATAAAAATAATGATAATGATGATATGCATGTACCTTTATCTTTACCAAACTAGCACCACCAGAACAACATCACATCATGGGGGCACAAACAACTTGCAACAACAACAACAACAACACACACACACACACACACACACACACACACACACACACACACACACACACACACACACACACACACACACACACACACTATACAACACCACAACCTTCCTGTTTCCTCACCCTTTTCAACACTGGCAACACCCGTAATGCTGTATGATGTAGGATGCTGAGGCGTCTAATGCTGCCTGCACACCAAGGGGAAGAGGACCTGCTCAGCAAAATAGAGAGAGTGACACCGCTATCATGTATCATAGGAGATGCACGTCACGCTTACCCTTCCTTCTGCTACTTCCTTGTAACTCTTTCCCTTTTCGTATTTTTTTCATATCCTTGTCTGTGACATGATAGTTATGTGAAAGGTCTCCCGTCGCCTGGTGGGGAATAACATAGATTGATGTGCTGGCGTCGTGCCTGGAATATAAGGAGTGGAAGTTTGCGTGGCAGGCTTTCCTTGTTAAATAGAATGTAAGTGTGCACGGCTTCCGCCCCACACGGACATGGGATACACTCATCCATCCATCGGGCAACGGACGACACCCGTACTGGCGAGGCTTGCGAGTGTCTGTCTCAATCATGTAAATTGTTTGATTACATTCATGACGGTGCTCAGCGGACAACAGTGTGTCGCCGGTAGCTGCTGTAGCCTCGTGTTTCATTTGGAGATTAATCAGAGTTACCGGGAGATATTTACGGGCCTCGTTCTCACCCCCGCATAGCTGGCGTGCCGCCGTGACGCTCGTAACGCATCACCACACAAGGAATGGTCCATATATACACCTGCAGGATACATACGCCCTTGCACTCATCCAGGTGTGTGGTGTGTCCCGTCTGTCAGCCGCCAGTAGCCTCTCCGCAAGCCACTCCGGCGGTCAAGGGACAATATCTCATCAGCGCCAGGAAGGGCTCGTCCTTATAATTATCACACTTTGTCTGGCGAGTAAATTCAAGCAGGAACGAAAGCATAAAGTCTGATAATAAGCAACTCTGCGGACCGTGAGGGCAGACAGACTACAGCAGTGGTTGTGCTGCATGCAATCTCACAATGATTGGTCACGTTATTTGTATTTATTGTTATAGCTTCTTTCTATTTGTTGCACCCATCGCCAAGCAGCTATGAAATGTTAGTGTCCGTGACGAGAGCAACGCTTGGAATCGTCAGGTTGTATTAATGCAAAGGAAAGTTTCTACAAACAACCAGTTCCAGAAATGAATTGCAGGTGCGTGCTTAGGGTTCGTTTCTCAGCGGCGGTGACAGCTTCCTTGAGGTGTACAACTTTCATGAGGCGGCGACGGGGATGCGCTGATGGCCTGAAATCAGAATGTGTTACTTCAGTTCACGAAGACCATTATCAACCAAACGAGTTTTAGACAAATTCAATTTTACGTCTCGTTGAATTTCTTGATAACCACCTTGGCCAACCCTCACGAGAGCGAATATGGCCCAGGGATATATTATGAAGCAGATTTATAGCATAGTTGTAGTGAGGTGGAATTATCGCAAAAGTGGGAATTCTGTTGTGGGGGTGAGGCGAGTGAGGCGGCAGAGGCGTGGGTTTGTGTAGGGTATTGATTAAGCCAGTTAGTGGGACATTAAGGCGCTCCGCTGCTCATTTTGCCATAAAGCAACATCCTTGCCAAACTGATAATTACAGGATTAAAGTTGCAGCGCTGAGTCGGCCAGTCCGCGGCAGCCGGTACCTGTGGGGAGGTGTCGGGGGGGGGGGGGGGGAGGTGATGAGGGGGTGAGGGGGATGGTGTCGCAGGACTCAAATTGGTATAATTTTGTTTTGGCGTGAATTAATGTGTTCTTCTTTATCACATGCCATTGAGACTAAAGAAAAGAACTTAGTGGAGAAAGATGTTCCGAGAATAAGGAGGAAACTTTCTAAATTATTCTCCTCCAAGCTGACAGTGGCAGCCTCGAGGCTCGTATTTTTCCCTCTTGTCATCTGACTTCCAAATGTTCGTGAAAGACTGTCCGTGGTGTAAAAGTTGTTGCGGTATTCCCTCAGCGGTATATTAGCGGTGCCGGGCTGGCGCCGCACTCATACCAGCCTCTTCCCGCTGCCGGACCAGCAGCGCACGGAAGACCTCACTCCGTCTTGCCACCACTCGCGGGGACGTTTCCAACACTTGCCAGGTCTCAGGTCAGTTGTTAAATATGCTACAAACCGGTTGTTTATAAAAATTACTTTTGCCGACAACCAAACACTGCAAAGAGTAAGCCGAGTCTTAGCGAGTTGACGGTAATCGACGGACGGCATTTGGTGCCCCTAGGATGGGCCGGCAACCCCGTTACTTCGCTAACAAAATACACCTCACTACCTGTAAAGATAGATGTAACATGTATGGGCAGGTGGCACCGCAGCAACAGAATACGGATGGGTGTAATTATTATGCCCATACAAGGTGCAGCAGCGGATCTCACCAGTCAGGCGGCAACATCTTATCCTGGAACCGGTACCGTGTGGCGAGTCTGACGCATTGCAGACTCGGTCCTGCCCTATTGTCACTTTGCAGTCATTCTCAGAATGAAACTACGTTGATGGCCCCACCGCCGATTACTGTCGACAGGGGCAAGTTAATTAAATAGCGATGTGCCTGCGGATCCCTCAGCCGGAGGACCCTATAGCACCCCGACGCGCGGGAATACCGGCGGTGGAGCGGCCATTGGTGGAAGGGATGACGGTGACGTCATTCCGTCTGTCAGTGAAATTGAGGCTCTCTGCCTCGAGGCTCACACTGCCTCCCACCTCACTATCAGTAGCCTCCGTTAATAAAATGACGCCGACCAGTCACTGGCCGCTTGCCGCGATAGAATCTCGAGGTGTTTTTTTACACACTGTAAAGCAGACTCACGTAGCACGAGTTTATTAAAGTAAAGACAAAAGTGGTGCACAGTAGCAATAGTCACATCGAACACCTATCTTCACATGCTGCTGAGCGCCGGAGGGGGGTGGTAGGCGAAGCAGTTCCTCTGATATATACTATTACACCCAGAAACAGTCTCTCTGGGTGATAACATCAAAATGTCTCAGTTTTCCCGCACTGGGATGAGAGGGATCTGGATGTTCACTAGTGCTATAGCACGTCCTCAAATCCACCGCTTGACTGACGACGTTCCCTACAAATCT
>JAXIVD010007146.1:2500-10000 GCA_036785275.1 Cancer borealis
TGAGGGTGGCTGCTGCGTGTGGCGACGGCGTCGGCGTCACCACCAGCAGGAGCAAGCATGGAGAGGCTAGAGGAGGCTGCAGACGGACAGAGAACACACTATTGACCGCGGGGCACGATATGCGCCAATATCTCCTTGCTCCTGCTGCAGTTAAAGGGAATGTACCCACCGGGTGTTGGAAGTACTCGACCCTCATGAAAATCTACAGAAAGCTGTTTGCTGTCACTGCTAACTATATTCTCTTATCCCTGCCCCTCCCCCGGCCCCTTCCTCTGCCAAATACTCTTCACTGAACCCACACCGCCGCCTCCCTCACCTCTAAGACGCAAGAAAGCCATGCATGGAAGTGGAAAAGGATAAAGGGGTGAGGAGCCTTTGCCTCTGGGGCTTGGATCGGGGAGTGTTTTGTGGCAACTCGACTATACCAATCTGGACTTCCTAGTACTGGAAACACCAACTTGACGGATTTTGTCTGGGATAAACATTTTTCACCCGGAAAATTTAAAAAAGGAGAGAACTGTGACACAACTTAAAGCCTCTGAAAGAGTATTTCGAAAAAGTTTTTTAAGGAAAACAACAAAAAGAAGATTTTAATATCATTTGAGTGTTAGCATTCTAAAATAAATTTGATTCTGTCACCATCAATGCACATAACATGAAGTAGATGAAAGAGAGGAAGCAACGCATTCCACCTTTGTCAGGGAGTCTTGGCAGGTGGTGGTGCCAGCCAAGATCCCGTTGACTTTCAATATCACGCACCTGTCTGCAGGCGACGGGGGTATTTCTTTAGTAATCTGCCAACTGACATTTTTGATGGATACATTTCCTTAAAGTGTAATTCAGTATAATCCTGCTCTCAGACTACTAGAAATTCATTAGAAATTCAATCCCTTTATACCAATTACTGATGAAAACAGGTTGGCACACTGCAAAGAAACACTCAGGCGGAAAATTTGCAGCTAATGAATCACGGCAGTCATGTTTTGGTAAGATGGATGGTGCACCTGTTGCTATTATATCAAACATAACTTGAGCCAGTTTTCAATGTGTAATTTTAATGTGTCAAACAACATATTTACTATTTTCATCATTATCATCATTAGCCTCTATGAGTCCACTATATTGGAAAGGCCTCCAACAGCATCAAACAGAGGGAAAAAAATATCACAACACACACACACACACAATAAACACACACACACACACACACACACACACACACACACACACACACACACACACACACACACACACACACACACACACACACACACACACACAAACACATTTTTGTTACTTTTTTTCCCTACCAGCCCTGCACAGATGAGTGTGCAAAGATTGATAAGCATTTAAAGTAATGACGTCTGTACCTTCGTACTCTATAATAACTGTGCTGTTCTCTGCAGGTGATTAGGATAAAGCACCACTGCAGTGAATGATGTGCTGTGAAGAACACAGGTTCCCAATATAGTAACAGTCACCCAATTACTAGTAGGATCAATTAACCTCCCAAGTGGAATCAATAAAGAAAGTTTTAACCTTCTGAAAAAGGTCACAATTTCATCCTGGGCAATAGAGGTGGATGCTGAGCTGCTGAGCACGCCCATCACCCTCTCCCTTGATGCTAAATACCTATGTCATTTGTCAAGTCTCCTTACTTCGTTTTTGCGCTTCTCTGGAATGGATCAATTATATTTATATTCATATGCGCACAAAAAAAGCTGTGTAAACTTTTTCAAACCAGCAGCGTTGGCGGATGTAATCCATCGCCAGGCAGTGTAACAGACACAAAGTATTACAGTTATTCATCTGGATCGAACCCCCATGGATGAGGTGGATACACAAGGGAAAAGACAGAAGGCCAGACCAACGGTTAGTCGCTGCTCACATTGAGCGTGCAGCTTTACATGTTTTCAATCAGAGCAAACCTTTCGCTTTACACTACCGTTAATTATCGCCATTACCTGAAACACTTTAATAAACCTGATGATCGGATGTCACCTCTCGGCTGCCGTTGCACTTGTCATGATGTATATGTTCATATTTGTTTATTTTATCGTCGTTATTGAAAAAATAACTTACTAGCGTCTTTCATCCTCTTTAAAAGTAAACCTTCAAATAACGATTTTCTTCCTTTCTACGACGTGACCTATCAAAAACTCATATCTGCATGAAAATTACGTTCTTTCTTTTGTTCGTGTAAGAAACAACAAATTGTTCTTCCCTTGCCCTCCTTTAATGTGACTACAAAGAGGAATGCACGCCCAGCCCATCACAGCAGGCCGGATATGAGGATCGAGCACCGGCCCGCCACCCTTGGCAACGCGGCCCAGCATCTTGTCCCTTGGTGACTCAGCTCCTTACCAGCCAGCATGACGAACCCTCCAGAACCATCGGTAACGGAATACTTCCACGGGGCTGGTTTTTACACACACACACACACACACACACACACACACACACACACACACACACACACACACACACACACACACACACACACACACACACACACACACACACACACACACACACACACACACACACACACACCATGCGCCTAAGGTATGCCATTCTTTATGAGACCACACCAAACGACCATCACCACCACTACTTCACCAACCAACCCCTTTACCTGACCGCCCCACTACCCGAAATAATTAAATGTGCATATTAAGTTCCCCAAATAAGACAGGACTTTGAAGCATCGTAGTAATTACCTTCGTAGTTATGCCTCGCCGGCCACAACCTGCCATGGCTGGCGGCACCACAGGAACGGAGTAAAAGCCCTCCTACCCCACCTCACCCCGCTCCAAAAACCCATACAACAAACTATTTATCCCATTAATTTACGTCGCAGCCCAAGTAGCACCACCTCTTTCAGCTCAGTAGTAGCACAACAAGGCACCAAGATCGTCACTCACCATCTCGCAACACACGTATCGGAGCACCACGACTATCACTTTCGCCTGCAGGAACACACCCCTTACTAAACACTTGCTATCTTGACGCGCCCATAAACGTAGTCGTAGATAATGTTACGTCAATGATCTATGACTATTGCCGCTTTAAGCAGCAGCTGGGAATTGTATTAGTTTGCTAAGAGCAGGAGAAAAAATTAGGAAAAAAAGAAAAACAATCATGGGAAGCGGGAGGGGCAGTGGTGTTGTAAGGACCACCTCATCTTTAGGCTTTTGTTCTGCTGTAGACCAATAGTAATGGTAGTGATGGTGATGGTGGTGGTGTTGAAAATGGTATTGATATAATGATGATAATCTTGGTTGGAGGGACAGATAATATCTTTCACACATTGTACACTTTCAAGTTTCACTCCACTTATCTCGTATTTATAGTTTTGGTTTCTTGTTCCCACTTGAAGCATAAGGCAGAGGGGAAAAAAAGAAGAGAGAGAGAGAGAGAGAGAGAGAGAGAGAGAGAGAGAGAGAGAGAGAGAGAGAGAGAGAGAGAGAGAGAGAGAGAGAGAGAGAGAGAGAGAGAGAGAGAGAGAGAGAGAGAGTAACCGTCCCAACATAGCAGTGGCATCCCCGGATATTACACCCAAGAGAGGGAGACGCCGCATTACAGGGCCTTATAACCTCGTCTCCATATAAGGAAGGGAGCTGCACTGACGGATGAGCGGATGACTGGACCTGCTAGTGTCTGGAGGCCCGCGAGGTAGTGACGGGGCGGGATGGGGATCGAAGGCCACACACAACCCCTTCAAACCAGATCACGCGAAGAAAGTTTTCAAAAAGTTAATAAGGAATTGGGTTTCGCACAAAAAGAAATCGCCCAAATCACAATTGGAACAAGATAAGGAAGAGAAAATAATAAAGGATTCGTAAAAGATTCTACATGATCACGCCCACACACATACACATACACACACACCCACCCACACACACACACACACTCACCAATCACTTCCTTTAAAAGTGCGGGGCAGGGGTTGTGGTGATGGTGATGGTGAGACAGGCAGTCACAATATAGGCAGGCACAGCAGGGGTGTTCCTGACCCTCCACGGGGCTCTACCAACCATCGATTTTATGACCAGCACGAGAGGAACTAGAGAGTGAGAATACCAACCAAATAGAAGACAACACCAATAACACCTCAACACCAACCCAGCAACACCGCCGCTCACGCCAGTACATGCACCTCAGTCTATCGTCCTTCTCCCCTTAAAACGCTGTCCTTGTCTACCCGCCCGTCCGCCCGCCCGTCCGCTTCAGCCCACCTCTGTTCCTGGTCCACCCGCTACGCAGCCCCGCAGACTCCAACAAAGATCTAAGACGCGATACACCACCAAGGGATCATCGAAGGCTCAGAAGTTTCCATGTTCACTTATTTTTTCCTTCATCTTTATATCCTGCCTCTTTCTTTTTTTCTTCTACTGAATCATGACTTCTCTAGTTTCCTATTCTCTCTCTCTCTCTCTCTCTCTCTCTCTCTCTCTCTCTCTCTCTCTCTCTCTCTCTCTCTCTCTCTCTCTCTCTCTCTCTCTCTCTCTCTCTCTCTCTCTCTGTATGATAAATTCACTTAATATCTCGTTAATTACCGGTTGTACGTTCCCTCTAATCGCATACTACATTATTTCTCAAAACTCCTTTCTCCATGTACTACCTCCCCTCACTCCCTGCCTACCTACCTTCCCCTTTCTCCTTTCTTCTCACCCTCCCATCCTATCCTCACTACCTTCCCCATTCTTCTTCTTTTCCTCATTCTCTCTCTTTTCCGCTCCTTCTCTCTCTCCTTTCTCCTTTTCGCCCGGGGAGACAAATTAGGTTCCCGTGACTCAATCATCAACTTTACTTATGCAAGTATAATGTGATCATTTGCTTTCCAAGAAGTGAAATAATTAAAAGACAAGGAAGAGGAGGAGGAGGAGGAGGAGGAGGAGGAGGAGGAGGAGGAGGAGGAGGAGGAGGATAGACGCTTACCCTTGTCGTGCCTCAACTCTGTTTCCTCTCCACTGAACGCATTGCCTCGCCTCCCTACGCTACCCTATTCCTCATCTTCCCCTCTGTTGTTTCATTATTCTTGTTGCTTTGTTCCTGTTTCACGATGGGTTGAGAGAAAGAGAAAGAAAGAGAGAGAGAGAGAGAGAGAGAGAGAGAGAGAGAGAGAGAGAGAGAGAGAGAGAGAGAGAGAGAGAGAGAGAGAGAGAGAGAGAGAGAGAGAGAGAGAGAGAGAGAGAGAGAGAGAGAGAGAGAGAGAGAGAGAGAGAGAGAGAGAGATTTACTTGCATACGAAAAAAATTATACAACGACAATAATTTTCAGCTGAAGCACATCCACCCACCCAACCGCCCACCCATCCACCCACCCAGCCGCCCACCCATCCACCCACACACCCACCTTGATCAATATAGCCGCCAGCCTCCTCACTACAGGTTAGTTGATTCTTCTTCCTGTAGGAGTGCCCTTTTATAGAAATTTCTTTATACCTTCGTCTCGTATCGCACACCTACATGGCCATTAGAGGAATTGCCTGCCTGGAGACTCGTGATGAGGCAGACAACGCTATCACCTGAGGAAGCTGTGACGTACAAGTGCGGCAGGAGGATCAAGCTGAACAGGTAGGTTTAAGTGGTGTCAGGTAAGGTGAGGAAAGGTTGTCTGAAGTTTATAATCGACTTCAATCTCATCATTCCACAAATTTAACTTTTTTTGTTTCTTCTCTTTTCTTATCCTCCCCTCACCCTAACACACGTGCAGCCTTCTTCTTGCTGGCTATCTTTCCCATATCCCCATAGCTGCCTGTCTCACTTTACCCTCTACATCTTCCATAATATCCTGCCAATTACACCTCGCTTCCTTTGCCATCCAACGCCTGGAAACTCGCGTCCAGCCTTCATCACACACTCGTTTCTACGCCTCCCTCCTACAGCCAACACCACGAGTCTTCGCCAAAAAGCTATTTAATTTCTCAGACCTTCACTTTGAATGTATGTACTTTCAATCATTGTTTTTTCCTCCTTCCTCTATCTCTCCCTTTCTCCATGCTCCTACACGTTTTCTCGAGCTCACTTCATTACGCTATTTATCTTACCCATTGAATTATATGTATGGGGGGAGGAGGAGGAAGAAGAAGAGTACAAAGGAACAAAAGGAAGAGCTAACAGGAGCAGATCTGTTGGCCCTTACAATGCGATTTGAGATAAACTACACTATCTAATCAAAAGTAAGAGGCACACAACCGTAAGGGCGAAGGTTCCTCCCCACCCAACGCTGGAAGGTAAGGAAGAAATAGAAAAACCATGTCGCATGAAGAAGAACGTCACTGTATGGAATTTCTTTTATATAAATGCGATAAGAACTATAACTACTACTTTTACCCTGGCGATAACATGCTGTGCCAGACCACCACACACACACACACACACACACACACACACACACACACACACACACACACACACACACACACACACACACACACACACACACACATGCACCTCCCTCCCTCCACTCACATCCATCTTGCCTATAGTTTTCCCTCCTTTCCTCCTTTCTCTTCCTTGTCTAATCATGTCCGGATACGTGTGATCAGTTTATTTTTTAATGCCTTCTTCCTTTCTTTCCTCCCCCTCCTCCATTACTCCAACCTTTCCCTTCCCTATATATTTCACTGCTTCTAACTTCTTCATTTTCCTTTGACCACTTATTGCTACTCTCATTCCCTTCCTATTTCCCTTTCCTTTCTCTAACGGGAAGCCCTTCCCCCTCCAGTAATTGTATTTGGATTTCTTTCCCCTCGCGTTCCAACACATTCTCTCATTAGGTCACAACACACACACACACACACACACACACACACACACACACACACACACACACACACACACACACACACACACACACACACACACACACAAACACACACATACACACACACACATACATTCACACATATTATGTAGGTGTGATGAAACCTGTTATCGCCCGTCCTCAACAAGCGTGGCATGTGGAGTAGCAGGCACGATGCCCACATCCCACCTTCAGAAGTGCCATACCTCCAGAAGGCGAAGTGTAGGGCAAAAATCCCCGCTAAATATAGTAAACATTCCCAATCTTTCCAACACATACCCTTCAGTAATACATTAGGATATGCGGATTAGATAAATTGCAAATTTCACACAGGAAAATATAATACGTATAAGGAGTTCAAACAGCAAAGGGTGGTTCAGGGAGGACTGGAGGAGGTGACGCTAAAGTGTGCCGCTGTTAGACCAGGTTCTCAGGTAGACAAACAGACCACGTGACCGACAACTACTACTTCGACCACAAGGATAAGACGCCGCGCTGCTGGTACAGAGTGAAGTTATAGATTGGAGGTGCAGCGGTGCGGGGATGCAGCAGCAAGGTTAGTACAGGAAAGGTGTGCTCACAGGTGTGCGCGCATGTGTGCAGTGGACAAATGACAGGCGTAGCGGGGCAAAGGTCGGCAGACAAGGGCCTACCCGCCGGCCCTCCCGCCACTCATGACCCACTTATTGA
>JAXIVD010007146.1:15000-21241 GCA_036785275.1 Cancer borealis
CGGACTAACCACTGCACCGCTTAGGACCTAAGCGGTGCAGTGGTTAGCCCGAGTTCGATCTTAGCCGGGGGCAGGCGGCGCACAGCTCACCCAGCTGTTCATCCTCCCAAACAGGTTGGGCGATAAATGGGTACCTAGAGAAACCTGGGGAAGGTAAACTGTGGAAATCGGATGTCACAGTGGCCCTGTGTCACGGGATCCGGATTAATTTCTACTACAGGCTCAAAGGTCAATTGGACGGGAGATGAGCGCCCGAAGCTATGCGCAGCTACAGCGTGTGTCCCCATTTTTACTTCTCTTCATAGGCTTAAAATAAGTGACATACCACTACTGTAACAATAAATCAGACCGAAAAGAATACCTAAAATAACGACATATATGGAGGCAAATTAGCCACAAGACTAATCAGGAAAAAAAGTTCAAACCCAAGATGTCTGGGGAAAAAAATCAAGATTCCATTGAAATATTAAGACACACTAGAGAGTTCCGACTCTTCTGGAAACCAAATCAAAGGAAATATCTTTACATCTCTATCTACCTATATATCTATTATCTATTCACCTTAATAGACAAATACAAATAAAGAGACAGATATATACATGTAGATAAAAATGTGAACTCTTTCTAAAATATAAATGTAAATAAATATGTGCACTCATTCTGCCTCCTATATCTCCCCCCTTCTCTTTCAACAGGTTCGCTAAACACAATCAACCTATATTCTACGTCATGTCTGGGCGAGAAAATGCTATTATTTTTTGTTACCATGAAATGACCACCACTACAATTTAGGCATATACATATGTTTTCCAGTAATTCATGGAGCCGTCGATTGGCGTGGTAGCGGTGATGCATAGCGATGGTGGAGCTGGAGTGACAGTCAACAAATGGGGGTGTCAAGCGTCATGAATTATGCTGGGATGGTGATGGGAGGTGATGGGTCATGGGTTATTGATGGCAAGGATATGACATGGGATGATACATGGGCGGCGACTGTGGTAATGGAGGTCATGGGGGTTATGGGTGGTGATGGGGTGGTAGGGTGTGTGTGACGGTATTGAGGTGAATAAGAAGGGGGATGAGGTGATGAGGGCTGAAGGGATGGGAATGGGATGATGAGGTTGATGGGTGCTAAATAGGGATGGTGTGTGTGTGTGTGTGTGTGTGTGTGTGTGTGTGTGTGTGTGTGTGTGTGTGTGTATGTGTGTGTGTGTGTGTGTGTGTGTGTGTGTGTGCGCGTGTGCGTGTGCGTGTGCGTGTGCGTGTGTGTGTGTGTGTGTGTGTGTAGAGGGAATGGTAGGCATTTCTCACACAGCATTTTAAGAGAGAGTGAATCAGTTTATCTCATCACTTCCTCTCTTTCAAACGAGTGTTCAATATATCACAGCCTCCGCAACGATACAGCTCTTGATATACAAAACTGACACTCCCTCTTTGGAGCTCTATAATTTGTTCTTTATTATTTTTCATTTTTGTTTTTTGAAGGGGAAAGATGGCGTTTAACGGATTGGTCTATTTTCTTTATCTAAGTTCGTTTGGTATCCCTTGACTAGTTTCCTTTTCATGAGAGAAAGAGAAAGAGATAGAGAAAGAGAAAGAGAAAGAGAGAGAGAGAGAGAGAGAGAGAGAGAGAGAGAGAGAGAGAGAGAGAGAGAGAGAGAGAGAGAGAGAGAGAGAGAGAGTGTGAGTGAAGACCTGTTCGTGAGCAGAACATAAATAGACAAATTGAATGATAAAACAAATGTGGCTCATGAAATGCTTTACAAGAACTAGAGGTCTCAGAAAAATAAATAAATAAATAAACAAGGAAATCTGCCGTGACAAAAAAAAGTTGGATGGAGTGTTAACACCTGCATTACTGCGTGAATATCAAATGACACGAATGTTTAAAGTCGTATGGATGAAAACAACACATTAAATCATTTAATTTAGCATACAGTTTATTGAGCGCGTGAAATGAGGCGGAAACAAATGGAATATACGTGAAACACATTAAATACATTGGTGATGGCAATGATGTAGAGAATATACACTACGACTTTAATATTGTTGGAAGAGGACATGACCGGATGATCAACAATGATTTGTGAGACGCAGTGAGTGAGTGAACACATGACGAACCGAGCCAAAAGTGTGTCACAGGCAAGATGAACGGTTGTGATGCAGTGGAGAGGTGCAAGTCCTTGACCTGATGCAGCATCGTGACTATGTTTATTTGTGGTAACGAAGGCGGAGTTTGTGGTAATAACATATAACTAATGGCTGAAGTTAATTGTTGGGGAAGGATTTTACTCTTCAGTCCTTCATTGTGTTGTTAAGCTGCTGGTCTACAAATAAATTTCATGTTGAAGGTTTATGAGGAGCAGTGGTTTAATAATAAAACTAATAGTAGTAATTGCAACCTCCACTTGTCTCTAATATGCATCAAACACTATTACCATGATTGCTCAAATAGGTGGATTGCAGGGCGGCAGCAGCCCACCCGCCCCGAGTCTTCAAGGAAACAGGTCTATTATGGCGTTTTCCAAGGCACCAAATTACAACTACTGCACACATTGGATGCATCTCCACTCCTCATTACCATCACACCCGCCATACCCAGCACTTCCATCCTTCCACCCATACCATACCCGCCGCAGCTGCCATGAGCTTACGCAACCAGCTTGGGGTAGGTGAGATCAGCTTCAGCTCTACACACTCACGCTTCGGTGCATCATAACCCAAGGTGCTGGCCACTTGTTGTCCCTGGAGCCAACCACTGAGACATAACGCGCTGGGGCTGTACATAACGGGATGCAACACGACGCACCAACACCATGAGAGAACAACTGCTGCCACACACACACACACACACACACACACACACACACACACACACACACACACACACACACACACAGACACACACACAGACACACACACACACACACACACACACACACACACACACACACACACACACACACACACACAGTTCGATGTGCACGCTATATATATACAGCAGCTGTTGTTCAATCAAGCACCAACGTCATGAAACGCGTCTTTAGCGGTAAGGAAAGGGGAGCAAGTTGCAATAAATGACACGGAAACACGACGGGAAGGGCGAGGGCACCAGAGGCAGGTCAATCACGGCCAAGTTACGAAACAATACCAATAATAAAGAGTAGAAATGTGTGTGTGTGTGTGTGTGTGTGTGTGTGTGTGTGTGTGTGTGTGTGTGTGTGTGTGTGTGTGTGTGTGTGTGTGTGTGTGTGTGTGTGTGTGTGTGTGTGTCTGTGTGTCTGTGTGTGTGTGTGTGTGTGTGTGTGTGTGTACGCGCCACATTGGAAGGTTATATATGTCGTTATAAACCTCATTAGTGGCATAATTATTGCAGCTTAGGCGAGGCTTTTACTAGAGTTTCTAATGATCAATCATTTCTCGCTTTGTTCTTCATAAAAGGAGAGAGAGAGAGAGAGAGAGAGAGAGAGAGAGAGAGAGAGAGAGAGAGAGAGAGAGAGAGAGAGAGAGAGAGAGAGAGAGAGAGAGAGAGAGAGAGAGAGGAGGAGAGAGAGAGAGAGAGAGACAAAGAATTATTAAACCAACAAGAACAATAGCAATAACAAGAAAGAAGGGAAGCAGCAGAAGAGAAAAATAGAAACAAAACAAAAAAAATGTCCGAAATTAGAAAAATAAAATAAAACCTTGAAAAAACACATGAGGAAGAAAACAATGAAACACACACACACACACACACACACACACACACACACACACACACACACACACACACACACACACACACACACACACACACACACACACTATAGAAAGAACACCCAAGCCGTGAAAACTGTAGGGCAACACACGGATGAGGACCGAAGGGGGGGAGGGGACGAGAAGTCTTTCACTCGGTAACTTACTTTAGAAGAGGAAGAAGCCCAATAAAAAGAGGGGAATAGGAGGAGGAGGAGGAGGAGGAGGAGGAGGAGGAGGAGGAGGAGGAGGAGGAGGAGGAGGAGGAGGAGGAGGAGAAGGAAGTAGGAGGAGGAGGACAATATATAAGGCTGGAGAGGCGCCAAGCTGCCTGAAGGAGGGGCGGACTACCAGTGACCCTGGCGGCGTGGCTGAGGGAGGACAAACGTCTATTTCACCACGCCCATACACGCCCTTCTAAGTCTCTACCACGCCCATACACTTACCTCTTTCTGCCCCAACACCACACCCATACATCTTCATTCTAGACCTCCACCACGCCCACACAAAACCTTTTAGTCCTCCATCACGCCCACATATAAAAATATCATCCTCTACCACGTTTACACAACCCGTTCACTTTCTCCACCACGCCCACACACAACCTTCTGATAATCCACCACGCCCACACACAACCTTCTGATAATCCACCACGCCCACACACAACCTTCTGATAATCCACCACGCCCACACACAACCTTCTGATAATCCACCACGCCCACACACAACCTTCTGATAATCCACCACGCCCACACACAACCTTCTGATAATCCACCACGCCCACACACAACCTTATGAGCCTCCACCACGCCCATACATAACCTTAAGAGCCTCCACCACGCCCACACAGAATCTTATGAGCCTCCACCACGCCCACACATAATTTTATGGGCCTCCACCACGCCCACACACACTCTTCTGTCTTCCACAAAGCCCATATGCCTTCAGCCTTTTCAAGACCACTCCACACACACACACACACACACACACACACACACACACACACACACACACAGACACACACACACACACACACACACACACACACACACACACACACACACACACACACACACACACACACACACACACACACATCGTTCTGTTCCTCCAAAAGCCTAACCCTCCAAGACAGCCACAAACACTTCCTCCACTCCTTTCATCCTCCCACATGTCCCTCAACCCGCTTCAGACACAACGCTTGCATCAGCTGCTGCTGCCTGCCGCCCCATCACGATAACCATTAACCAAACTAACACTATTATCAGCACGACACCTCTAATACTGCTACCATACTCTGAACCACCACTAACCACCCTACAATTCCACTCACTACCAACATTTCCAAGCAGCAGACTCAACACAATCACTACCACTACCACCACTAACCACAACAGCGTCAAAAGCAGGATCAGGGAAAAATCGAGGGTCATGTATACTGCAACACGAACAATTTCCTCGCTGGACACGTCACCCCAGCCTACTTTAAAGACAATGATCATAAAAATCTGTTATTCATGAGTGTGTGTGGGGCGGGGAACATTCTGCTGCCACCACCCCTTCACCGGTTTGTCGGTGGCCGGACATGAGTTGGTGCCTCACTTCCCTTCAACAATCACTGACATTTTCGTTTCATTAAGATCCAGATGAAAATTATTCTTCTCTAGGAAATGAGGATCGTGCTGTCCTCACAGCCCGTCAAACTACGTGCGTGATGCCTTCGTCGGCAGAGAAGTCCGCCCCCAGACAAGCCGCCCACGCCACGCCCCTCCACCACCGACGCACACCGCAGGCCATAAACGACACTGTCAACTCCATGTACACACCTTGCACACTCTCGGCACGTACATATGATGTAACAACACACCTCAAACAACGTAATACAGCTGACTTACTATCATCCTACAACCTGTATATTTAAAGTGAACAAAGGCACTTACAACACGGGATCACAAAGCTGGATGTACACAGGAGCAACGTTGTACACACGCACCTTTACCGTGTGGGCGGGACGCAGCGTGAGGAAGGAAGGCACCGCCGTCCTCTTACAGCGGAGGCTGAGCAGGGAGGCAACGGAGGTCAACTCCAGATTCAGCAACACACAAAAGGCAGCTCGTCAAAGAATACACTCATGGAGTCACAAAGCCGTCAAGCCACCAAGCACTACTTCAGACAGGCTGCGAGCTGCTACTCCACCGCTCTGGCAATAACTTCTCCACTCGAATGACGACACTAACTTGCACGGCACTCGCCCCTCCGACCCTTGCCACCTGTACAGACAAGCTCCGCGGCGCGAGGCCCAGGTCCCAGGTAGGGCGGTATCCCCTTTAAGGACGGACGGGCACGCCAGCAGGCAAAATATGAGACACCAACGGTTCGCGTTCGTAATTAAAGGCACTGGAGAAAGCGTACCTGGGGAGCTTTGGAAGGGGAGCTCTTGAGGGAGAAATAATCTTGCATATGGAGGTATGTTTGTACATGAACAGATACAGTGTGTGTGTGTGTG
>JAXIVD010007147.1:0-5000 GCA_036785275.1 Cancer borealis
GTGTTAGAGAGAGAAGTTGATAGACACACAAGGCAAACAAGCAGTTAGCCACATAGAAGGTTTAGAAAGAGTTATAATGTTTGGTTGAGAAAGGAGGAGACAAGAAGAGTGGTAGGTAAAATGATAGAAAATATGAAGAGAGAGAGAGAGAGAGAGAGAGAGAGAGAGAGAGAGAGAGAGAGAGAGAGAGAGAGAGAGAGAGAGAGAGAGAGAGAGAGAGAGAGAGAGAGAGAGAGAAGAGAAGACAGATGGAGGAGGGTTACCAAAGGGAGACAGAGAGAGAGAGGGGGATCAGGGGGATGGAGTGCAGGAGGGAGAGAAGGAGGGAGGGAGGGAGGGAGGAGAGAGATTTTGTTAGTGGCTCCTTTGAGGTGAGACAGACGCCTCATCGGTAATGACCAGACCGAAGGAGAACTTGTTATATGTATCTTGATATGAGGGAGGGAAGGGAGGGAGGGAAGGAGGGAAGATAGGGAGGAAAGGGAGGAAGAGAGGCATGTAGGAAGGAGAGGAATGTAAGGATGTAGGGAAACCACGTAGAGAGGGTAGCCTAAGAAGGAAATGAGGGAAGGAGGAATGTAGGGAAACAGGAAAGGAAGGATATATAGTGACGGAACGTATGAATGAGGAAAGAAGAAAGAGGAAGATGGAAAGGCAAGGACGCGAGTAAAGCTGGGAAGGAAAGAGAAGGCAAAGGTGAAGACAGGAACATAGGTAAGGAGAAAAGGAAGGGATGTTAAAGATGGTGGGGATGGAAGACGAGAGAGAGAGAGAGAGAGAGAGAGAGAGAGAGAGAGAGAGAGAGAGAGAGAGAGAGAGAGAGAAGAGAGAGAGAGAAGAGACACGTCAATAGACAGGCAGACAGGTAGGGTCTCCACGCGTCAACCTTTCGTCAATATAATCAATTGTTTCCTAATTGCCTTGACGGCCACCTGACGCTCGGCCATCAGTGCTGCCATCTATGTTATTATTATTATTATTATTATCATTATTATTATTATTATTATTATTATTATTATTATTATTATTATTATTATCATTATCGTTACCATTATTCTTATCATTGTTACTACTGTTGCTGCTGTTGTTAAAGTAGTAGTAGTAGTAGTAGAAGTAGTAGAGTAGTAGTAGTAGTGAGTAGTAGTAGTAGTAGTAGTAGTAGTAGTAGTAGTAGTAGTAGTAGTAGTAGTAGAAGTAGTAGTAGTAGTAGAAGTAGTAATAGAAGTAGTAGTGTAGTAGTAGTAGTAGTAGTAGTAGTAGTAGTAGTAGTAGTAGAAATGGTAATAGTAGTAGTAGTAGTAGTAGTAGTAGTAGTAGTAGTAGTAGAAATGGTAATAGTAGTAGTAGTAGTAGTAGTAGTAATAGTATAACACATTTCATCTCAGGAAAGAAACTGCAATCCTCTCCCAAATTGTTTCATTCCTTTCATTTAGCAAATACTATAATGCAACACAATAAAATTCATTGAAAAAAAATAGAATACATTCTAATTACTATTTTCTAAGCATATACATGCATGTAACCAATTTTATCTGTATATTGATAAACTAAACAAACATGGGTTGCCTTGGCGGAAAACCGTGTCCTTCCGCGTAGTAAAGTAGTGCATCACACCAGTATGTAATAAATTAAATTAACGTCTGCCAATATCATAATGTAGTTAAATACATTAAGAGAGGGTATTATGAGATTAATTTTGACATAGCTTCTTTTTAATTAATGACAATGGAATGATTACATAGATGGTATATTTGTATGACGATGATCAGCTGATAGATCTCAGCCTTTGTTTGTTTCATTCGAAAACATATAGTATTTATTACATGTCTTATGTGATTACAAAAAAAAAATTCTTAATTTTTCAACCAATTATGTTATTTTCACCATTACTGTATATCAGATACCTATTTGCTAACAGGAATTTACAGATTGAGACAATTTAGGATAAGGTTGCCGAACAGCATTTTCTTTCCTGAGATGAAATGCGCCATAATATCAGCATCATTACATCATCATTATCATCGAAAACAAAATATGTAGCTTCCCACCTCAATGAGTCGAGAATTCTACGTTAAATAAACATAAATAAACCCAATACAAGAAAGACATAAATCAATACATGAGAAAAAAAATAATAGAAAGACACGCACTCGGCACAGGCCACGGAGTCACGCCATATATTTCCACACGAGGTCATTTTCTCTCAATATGTATTAAAAAACGGCCATTTATGATGACACACGAGGCCTTGGACGCATAAAAGAGCAAAGGGAGGCGAAGAGGAGAAGGAGGAGGAGGAGGAAGAGGAGGAGGAGGAGGAGGAGGAGGAGGAGGAGGAGGAGGAGGAGGAGGAGGAGGAGGAATAAGAGAAGAAGAAGAAGAAGAAGAAGTTGAAAAAGAAAAAGAAGAAATATAAGCAAAAGAATATTTTGATGATGATAATAATAATTATGATAATAACGAAGGTCACCATCATCGCCAAAATGAAAATGTTGGAAATTTAGAGAGAGAGAAGGAATATAAAGGAATACAAAGAAAAATACAAACAACGATACACCTGTAGGCCCTAACAAGATTATTTGTGAAAGCTACAGGTTCTACAGGAACTGCATCACCTTGTGTACATGTAAAGAAGCAGTAGAACAAGGTTAAGGCTGATGTAAAATCTCTATTGAAAAGGTAGTGGAAACAATAGTCGAAAAGAGAAAGAAAGATATTACTAATATTAACAATTAATAATTATTGCATAAGGAGAAAAGTTTAAGGAGAAGAGGCAAATGAAGAGGACGAAGAGGAGGTGAAGAAGGAGGGGAAGGAGGAGGAGTAGGTGGAGGTAGAGGAAGAAGAGTACAAAGGAATACAAAGAAAGAACAGACAGCAACAGTCCTACTTAACCCAACGAGGCTGTCCGTGTGGCTACACTATTACTATATATCAACTTGATAGAGACAAAGGGACACCAATGTGAAAGGCATCTCCCCACCCACCCCTCCTTCCAGCCGAAGGTGACTGGAAGAGGAAATGATATCATGTAGTCTGGACAAACTGTCATGGAATTTGTATAGGAAAGTGAGAAAATAAGAGTAATCTACGGCTATTGCTACCACTAAAGAAAGAAAGAAATAATGCTGGAATGAAATGTTCTATTTGGTGTACTGTTGCTAAGTGATTATCAAATATTTTCTTAAACGATTCAATTGTATTATTGTTAACTATTTGTGCCAGTAAAGAATTCCAAATATTCATTATTCCATTAAATAAGAAGTGCTTCGATTCGTTGGATCTAAAACGCTTACCAATGATTTTGTAGTTATTGTTATGGGTGGTACTTGTGAGATCGGTAGTTACGTAGTAGTTTTTGTTAATATTTTCAAAGTCACGGAAAATTTTGAATACCTCTATTAGGTCTCCTCGTAGCATACGTTTGGATAAACTGAATAAGTTCAACTCCTTTAGTCGTTCTTCGTAAGATTTGTTTTGCAATCTACGGATCATTTTATTAACTTTTTTTTATCTCCAACTTATCAATACTTTTTTTTTTTACAGTATGCTGACCAGAACTGAATGTAATATTCTAGATGAGCACGTACAAGTGTATTGAATAGTGTAAGGATAACTTTCAGATTTGTACTCAAAAGTTTTTTCCGATGAAGCCGGATAGCTTTCTTAATAACAACGTCTAAACATTGCTTACTTGGTTTAAAGTCATTATGAATAGTTACCTCTAAGTCTTTTCATGACTAACTTTGGAAAGTTCGGAACCATTCATTGTATATTGTGTGTAATGATTATATTGAATAATATACAATACTTTTAATTTCTCAACATTAAATTCAATTTTACACTCTGACCAACAGACTAGGATGTCGAAGTTGGATTGTAACTGTAGTTTTACAGCAGTTTTAGTTACTCTACCCGGGATTTTCGTATCATTGGCAGATTTCTATATCTTACAGGTAAGACCTTCATCAATATCATTAACATTAATTAGAAAACAAACGGTGCCAAGTACTGAATCCTGTGGCACACCGCCTCGCTAGTTAGATGATTTACCGTTTTTACAACAAATTGGGAAGGGAGAGAAAAAATAGGGGGGAGGAAGAAGAGGAAGAGGATGTGAAGAGGAAAATAGTGGAGTTGAATGAATTCTCAACATTAATATTCTCCCCATTCATTTATTTCCTTTCACGGTCAATGTTAAGCTGTCATGTAATTTTGAGTCTTCTTTTTGGTATGTTTAGATTTTGTAAAGTTTTTCATTGTCAATTTTATGCTTTTTTTTTTATATTTTACTATTCATCTATCTACCTATCTATCTATCTATATTGCCTTATGTATCCATTAAAAGGGGTGGTCAAGACAATGCATTTAGGATTCGGGATGACTTTACTCTCCCTTCCCTCTACTCAGCCCGTCTTTAAGTAAGAGAGAATATAGAGGAGAGATTTCCTTGATACCTTGCTTCTTCCTTTTTGATCGCTTTTTTCTGACCCCATCCTTATTTTCATCTCCTTATCTACTCTTTTCAGATAGTTTGTTTTATCACGCTTTTTTTGTAGTATTTATATTTAATTTAGTAGTACTGCATGTCTTAGTTCTAAATTACAAAGTGATGAACATTTCGTGAATACTTCTTTCCTTTAATTATCAACTTATATGATTTATAATTGTCTTTCACTTTGCATGTTCGATTTTGCTTTCTTTCTTAATCTATTTATTTTCAATATTTTTCTATGTTTCATCAACTAATTTTTCGTTCATTTTTTCTTTCTTTCTTTTCTTGCTGTTTGATTAATACCCTGATATAGTCTTAATCATTATCTTCTACACTCGGTACTCGCCCATTGTTCTGTATCTTACTTACAACATTTGTTTTACTTATTTACTTCATTATCCATTTTTCATGTATTTGTGAGTAATTCTTAACTTACCTGTTTTATAATTTATCATTTTGTTACGAACCTGTTTATATTATTGGTTTATTTATTTTGTTTTCGTTT